>PVIU01006894.1:0-96979 GCA_004026605.1 Ondatra zibethicus
TTTTTTTTTTTTTTATCCATTTTCCGCTCGAGGGGCATTTAGGTTGTTTCCAGGTTCTGGCTATGACAAACAAAGCTGCTATGAACATAGTTGAGCACATGTCCTTGTGGCACGATTGAGCATCCTTTGGATATATACCCAAAAGTGGTATTACTGGGCCTTGAAGAAGGTTGTTTCCTAATTTTCTGAGAAATCACCACACTGACATCCAAAGGGGTTGTACCAGCTTGCATTCCCACCAGCAATGCAGAAGTGTTCCCTTTTCCCCACAACCTCTCCAGCATAAATTGTCATCAGTGTTTTTGATCTTGGCCATTCTTAATAGGTGTAAGATAGAATCTCAGAGTTGTTTTGATTTGCATTTCTCTGATGACTAAGGATGTTGAACATTTCCTTAAGTGTCTTTCAGCCATTTTAGATTCCTCTGTTGAGAGTTCTCTGTTTAGTTCTGTACTCCATTTTTTTTTATTGGATTATGTGATCTTTTGGTTTTCAATTTCTTGAGTTCTTTGTATATTTTGGAGATCAGACCTCTGTGTGATGTGGGGTTAGTGAAGATCTTTTCCCATTCTGTAGGCTGTTGTTTTGTCTTGTTGACCGTGTCCTTTGCTTTACAGAAGCTTTTCAGTTTCAGGAGGTCCCATTTATTAATTGTTTCTCTCGGTGTCTGTGCTGCTGGGATTCTATTTAGGAAGTGGTTCCCTATGCCAATGCGTTCAAGTGTACTTCCCACTTTCTCTTCTATAAGGTTCAGTGTGGCTGGCTTTATGTTGAGGTCTTTGATTCATTTGGACTTGAGTTTTGTGCATGGTGATAGATATGGGTCTATTTTCATTTTTCTACATGTTGATATCAGTTTTGCCAGCACCACTTGTTGAATATGCTTTCTTTTTTCCATTTGATATTTTTTGCTTCTTTATCAAATATTAGGTGTTCGAAGATGTGTGGATTGATATCTGGGTCTTCTATTCGGTTCCATAATTTTTATTTTTTTATGGGTTTTCAAGATAGGGTTTCTCTGTATAACAGCTCTGGCTCTGGCTCCCAAACGTTGAGATTAAAGGCATGCACCACCACTGCTTAGTTTTCTTTTCTTTTCTTTTTTTTTTAAGACATGGTTTCTCTGTGTAGCCCTGGCCGTCCTTTTTCTTTTCCCATGACAAGGTCTCCCGTAGCCCATGCTGAACTCCAAGTAGCCACGTGTTGGACTCCCAATGTCATGTCTCAACCTCTATAGTTTTGGAATTTTTTTTTTAAGATTTATTTATTGTGTATACAGTATTCTGCATGCAAGCATGCATTCAGGCCAGAAGAGGGCACCATATATGTGGTTGCTGGGAATTGAACTCAGGACCTTTAGAAGAGCAGGCAGTGCTCTTAACCACTGAGCCATCTCTCCAGCCCCTAGTTTTGGAATTTTTGCCTTTTGCCTCATGCCTGGTTTTCATTAACTATTAATGAAGTAATCATTTATGATGAGTGCAGATCCCTGGAAACAAACCCCTCATCATTGTAACTAACAGTAAAAAAAGGAAAAAAAAAGATCCTAAGGGAGGGTACACCATTCCCCCGGAGAAAGTTGATTACTGAAAACCACTCATTAATTTTCCTCAGTAATTTCATAGAGATCCTCTAGGGGGCGAAATCATCCCCTCGAGAAGAGGATGAATCTAGCTCTCAGCTTTGTTCTTTATCTGGCACCTTCTTGCTAAAAGCAGGGCTTCATGAAAAGAAGAGGGAAAGAGAAACTGGATTGCATGTAACAGGACCAAGTCAGTGTAATGCTTCTCGCTCTTTTTTCTCCAGTATTCCCTCTCTCTGTCTCTCTTTTATTTCTGGTTTTCGAGACAAAGTTGCTCTGTGTAGCCCTAGCTGTCCTAGAACTCACTGGTGGCCTCCAACTCACAGAGATGCCCCTACTTCTACACCACCACCATGCCCAGCTTTTTTTTTAATTAATTAATTTATTTATTATGTATGAAATGGTCTGCCTGCATGTGTCCCTGCAGACAGAAGTTGCCACCAGATCTTATTACCGGTGGTGTGAGCCACCATATGGTTGCTGGGAATTGAACTCAGGACCTCTGGAAGAGCAGTCGATGTTCTTAACCACTGAGCCATCTCTCCAGCCCCAGCTTTTTTTTTTTTAATGACTTCCTTTCCTTTTCTTTCTTTCTTTCTTTTTTTTTTTCAAGACAAGACTTCTCTGTGTAGCCATGGCTGTCCTGAAACTCACTCTGACCTCAAACTCAGAGATCTTCGTGCCTCTGTCTCTCCAGTGCTGAGTTAAAGGTGTGCTGCCACTGCTGTTAGTCTCTCACCTGCTCCAGTATTTCCAGAAGGCTCCAGGGGATGGTACTAGATATTTTTCCTCATTCAGCAGGAATGAGAGTGTCATCTCTGTAAACTCCTTCATTTACCTAATAAAAACCCATCTTAGAGCCATCCCAAGAACCAGAAAGAAAAGACCCTTGTTGGACTGGGTACAGACATCAATTGGATAGAGTGCTTGCTTGGCACACAGGAAGTTCTGGGTTTTGTCCCCTAGATGGGATGGTGCCTGCCTGTAATCCCAGCACCCTGGGAGTGGAGATCAAAAGTTCAAGGCTATCCTTCACTACTTAGGAAGTTGAAGGCTAACCTGAGCTATATGACACTGTCAAAAAAAGAGAGGGAAAGGGAGAGAGCAAGAAAGAGAGAAAGTGAGAGAGAGAGAAAACACTGAACTTGGTGATATGCACTTATAATCCTAAATTCTCTGAGACTTCGGCCAGAGAATCCCTTGAGCCCAGAAGTTCCAGGCAATCCCAGTAACAGCAAAATCCAATTTGGGAAGAGAAGGGACAAAGCAAGGCAAAAAAAGGAAGAGGTCTCCAGGCATTTTTTTTCTTCAACAATAAATGGTAAAAGTCAGGTGGGGTATGCAGACACCTATAGTGCCAGCACAGAGGAAAGAAGAGGTGGGAGGATCAGGAGTTTAGGGTCATCCTTGGCTACATAGCAAGTTTAAGGCTAGCCTGGTCTAAATGATGCCTTGTCTTTAAAAAGTCAACAAGTCAAAGGACTCAGGATGTGGTTCAGAAGTAGAGCATGTGTCCTGCATGTGTAAGGCCCGAGGAAAAAGTTTTGCTGCGAAGGATGGCATGGTCCTGTGGTCTCTCTACAAAGCTCTGGCTGTCCTGGAACTGTAGATTAGGTTGGTCTCGAACTCATAGAGCTCCTGAGTGCTGATATTAAAGGTTTGTACCACCGTGCTTGGCTGGAATGTTTCAAAGACCACTTCCATAGAAATTCTTGCTTGTTTCAGATAAGGTCCTGCTCTTTTTTCCAGGCTTAAACACATTGTGTAGTAAGAGTGACCTTGCTGGAATGATGGGTCTAGCCCATCTGGACCAACCCTCTTACCCTCTCTTCTTTTTTTTCCAGTGTGTGTGTGTGTGTGTGTGTGTGTGTGTGTGTGTGTGTGTGTGTGTGTGTGTGTGTGTGTGTGTGTGACAGAGAGAGACAGAGAGAGACAGAGAAACGGAGAGAGGACAGCTTTCCTTATTCAGTCCTTTCCTTCTACCACGTGGGGCCCAGCTGATCTTGGCTTAGTCTGATCCTCAGACTTAGCAGCAAGTGCTGTGTCCACTGAACCATTTTACTGTTTTCTTTCCCTCATGACAGAGCTAGTAGCCCAGTCTGGCCTTGAACTCATTGTCCTTCTGCCCCAAACTTCCAAATACTGGGATTGCAGACCTGTTCACTAAAACTGAGTTGTTCTGTGTCCTACACTGATGGGAGCCTATCTAGGGTGGTAAAGGAATGAAGACATGTATACAGATACACAGAAAAGTTGGATTGGTCAGGCTGTGTTCTCTGATGGAGAGCCTCAGCATCCTGGAAGTTCAGTGTGTTTATTATTTACACTAGAACAGAGAGGCAGCATTAATGCATATAGCTGAATGAAGAGGTAGGATGTCCTTCTTTTTTTTTTTTTTTTTTTTTTTGGAAACAGTGTTTCTCTGTGTAGCTTTGGAGCCTGTCCTGGAACTCACTCTGCTCACTGACCACACTGTCTTCAAACTCACAGAAATCCACCAGCCTCCACCTCCTGAGTGCTGGTATTAATGATGTGTGCCACCACCACCCAGCTGAGGCAGGATGTCTTAGTTAGGGTTTACTATGGCTGTGAAGAGACACCATAACCATGGCAACTCTTATGAAGGAAATATTCAATTGTGGTGGCTCCCTTGCAGTTCAGAGGTTCATCATGGTGGCATGCAGGCAGGCATAGTGTTGGAGAAACAGTCTAGTGTCCTTGCAGGCAACAGAAAGTCGACTGACTGTCACAGGGAATGAAGCTTGTTAGAAAAAGACCTCCAAGGCAGGGCTGTGGTGGTGCATGCCTTTAATCCCAGCACTCTGGAGGCAGAGGCAGGCGGATCGAGACCAGCCTGGTCTACAGAGCTAGTTCCAGGACAGGCTCCAAAGCCACAGAGAAACTCTGTCTCGAAAAACCAAAAAAAAAAAAAAAGACCCCAAAGCCTGCCCCCCACAGTGACACACTTCCAGAGCCAAAGGTGTTGCCCAGATTAAAGGTGTGCCCTATAGCCTCAAACTCTGAATTGAAGATCTGTGTCATCTAGCCTCCTTCAACAAGGTCACACCTCCTAATAGTGTCCTATGAGTTTATGGGGGCCAAATACATTCAAACTACCACACAGGGTTATTACATACAGATAAAGAAGGAAACAGGGAGGGCTGGAGAGATGGCTCAGAGGTTAAGAGCACTGACTGCTCTTCCTAAGGTCCTGAGTTCAATTCCCAGCAACCACATGGTGGCTCACAACCATCTGTAATGAGATCTAGTACTGTCTTCGGGCCCACAAACATACAGACAGAAAGAACACTGTATACATAATAAATAAATAAATCTTTAAAAAAAAAAAAAAGAAGGAAACAGGGTCTATGGTATACAACTTGATCAAAGTGACAGGTTTAGCTTGTCTCTGTAGGAGGAGTCTTTGTAAGGAAGTAGTCTTCAGACTGTAAATATGGGGGAAGCTATGGCGGACATTTTCTTTTTCTTTTTTCTTTCTTTTTTTTTTTTTTCTCTGTGAAACAGTCCTGGCTGTCCTAGAAGTCACTCTGTAGACCAGGCTGGCCTCGAACTCGCAGAGTCTGCCTGCCTGTGTCTCCCAGGTACAGGGATTAAAGGCGTATGCCACCACCACATGGCATATGATGGACATTTTCTGTACACATTATTAAAATTCACAAGGGCCAGGAAAGAAGGGTTTGAGGCTTTGAGGTCCTTGACGTGGTCGTGCCAACAACACATCCAGAACCTCATTCACTTAGTGTTTCTTCTACTCCCTACAAGCAGTTTCTCTCCTTTTACCTTACTAAAACGTCTTTTGGCCCAGGAGATCCAGGCCAACTCTACTGCCTCTGCCTTCTGTGTGCTATAGAGTACAAGGATTACAGATGTATGCCACAGGATTGGATTTTTTTTTTTTTTGTGAAGGCTTAGGGAATCAAAATCAGGTTTTCATGTACCTGTTTGCTATGTTACCTGCTGTGGAGTTCTTTTTTCTTTTCTCTTCTTCTTCCTTCTTTGCTTATTGTTATTTTTTTTTCCTATTTGTTTTTTTTGAGACAGGGCCTTGCTCTGTATGCCAGGTTAATCTTGAACTCACAGAGATCTGCCTGCCTCTGCCTCCCAAGTACTGGGGTCAAAGGCTTACGCCACCACTGCAAGTTTATTATTTGCTTTTTTGATTTTTCCCCTTGTTTTGTGGAAGTTTTTTTTTTTTTATTTGAGATAGGGTCTTACTCTGTAGTTTAGGTTATCTTGGAACTTACCATGTAGCCTGGGTTGGCCCTAAATCCAAGGTGATCTTCCTGTCTCAGCCTCAGAAGTGCTGGGATTGCTGGGCAATGGCGATACACGCCTTTTATTCCCAGTACTCAGGAGACAGGGACGGGGGAATCTCTGTGAGTTCGAGACCAGCCTGGTATACCATGTGAGGTCAGGACAGGCTCCAAAGTTACAGAGAAACCCTGTCTCAAAAACAAAACAAAACAAAACAAAAAACCCACCCACTCCCCCAAAAAAGTGTTGAGATTACAGGTGTTATCTACCATGGTCAGTTTATAAAGATATTTTTAGATAATTTAGGTATGAGCAGGTCAAAAGATCTGCCCTTGGGGACACTGCATATAAGAGAATAAGTTGAGTTGTGGCTAATCTCAACTCCAGACGCTGGTGGATCTCTGGGAATTTGAGGCCACCCAGCTCTACATAGGGAGGTATATAGTGAGACCCTGTGTGTCAGGGATATGGCTTCTATTATAGATTAGGAACTGTGTCTGGGTGTCTCAGAGAATTTGTGTAGCAAGTACAAGAGTTTGGATTGCATCCAAAGAAATTAGATCGGGGCCTGGAGAGATGGCTCAGCCATAAAGAGCCATTTCAGAGGACCTGAGTTCAATTCCCAGCACCCACATGTTGGCTTACACCTGGCTGTGACTCCCTCCAGTCCCAGGAGAATTGGCCCTCTTCTGGCACTAATGTACATGGTGCACAGACATACAATAAAATAAAAATATAGGGATTGAAACTTTGGTTAAAGATCAAAAGGCTCTTAGCAAGCAGTCTCAAATGAGTGGCTCATTAGTTTTTCAGAACTAATTTTATGTCACCACCAACCCCAACATACATCTCAGATGAGCTATGAATTTTGTTTTCTTTCATTACAAGGCCCCTATCTTCGTACACTTTTCTCTCTCTTTTGAGAACCAAAGGGATACCTGCCTCAAAAGGGGGTAAAATATCTATTTCCTTCTTTTGGAGCTTTCTGTTCTTCCTGTCCCTGTTATCATTATTCTTGCTTCCACTTTCTCCCCCTTAAGGGCAATTTCCATTACTAAACTCCATGATTCTGTGCCCATCTTTTGTCACAGAAAGTGGCACGGCAGAAAGAACTAATGAAAATGTAGATCTCTGGGTGCAAGTAGAACTGAACAATTTAGCCTGGCGGTGGTGGTGCACGCCTTTAATCCCAGCACTTGGGAGGCAGAGGCAGGCAGATCTCACGTTCGAGGCCAGCCTGGTCTACAAGAGTTAGTTTCAGGACGGGCACCAAAGGTACAGAGAAACCTTGTCTCGAAAAAGCCAAAAAAAAAAAAAAAAGAACCGAAAAGATTTTTAAATTATTTAGAGTGTGAGCCCGCGCCTGAGGTTAGAGGACATGGTATATTTCGGGAGCCGTTTCTCTCCTTCCACCACGCGGGCCAGGATGACTTTGGATATCTCATTTTTTCTGTTCCCCTGTCTCCACCCCTTCCCCTGAGTGCTGCGGGGCCATCGCGATCGGTTCTACCCGGTGCTGGCAAAGTATGTTTAGAACCAAGCACTGCCAACTGAGCTTTTTTCCCAGATCCTGGCCCTAAACCTATGATCTTAAGCCAACTGAGCCTTCAGCCTTCGGTTTCAGCCTCCATTTGTAAACGAAGACCATCAACTTGGGAAGGTGGTGAGGGTCATAAGATTTCGTTGGTGGTTTAAAGAACCTAGACGATTTTCACTACGCCCGCAGGTCAGGCCCCGCCCTTCTCGCCCCCAGGGATGACGTCACCGGTCGAGTTATGTAGTGACGTCATCTCCGGGCCGCCTCTGCTCCAGCCCCTCTTCGGAAACGTCCGGCTCCTGGGACCGGTCTCCGGCTTTCGGTTAAATTTTTTTCCCTCCCATTCTCCCACCTAAAACTTTTGGCTCTTCCCGCCTTCCTTCAAACTAGCAGTTTTCGGTTCTTCTCGCTTGCTCTGGGGCGAGCTCCTGAAAGCCATTTACTCTTTGAGTTAATTAATCGCCTTTCCAGCCCCACCCGTGCAGCTCATTCGCTAATTCCTATTCGCTCAGCTCGATTTATTTCAGCTACTTCCGCCTCTTGCCGCGATCCCTTCACTGACTTCGGCTCTTTCCGGATTATCTCTAGTCCTCGGGTTTCTCCAATCCCGAAGCGCTTCGGCTATTTTCGTCTCACGGTGCCTTCTCTAGTCCCACCCCCACGACCACCCTTGGTTCTTTAGGTGGGTCTCCGATCCGCTTCACGTTCCTTCAGTGACCTAGATCATCCTTCGGCTCCTTCCGGCTTATTTCAGCCTCTTGGGTTTTTTTTCAGCTGCATTCGGCTCTTTCCGTCTCTCCTCCGCCTCTCCCTTCCGCTTCGGTTCTTTCCGCCTTCTTTTGGGCGGGCTGTCTCTGCCCTTCTCCACGTGACGCTTCTTCGGCCTCTCAGTTACCCCCTCCACGCCCTTCCTCCAGCTTCAGCCTCTGTGCTCGTCCCGGCTGTGCCGCCATTTTGTGTGAATTCCTGACCGCGGCGGGGGCCCGGCAGCTGGGGCATCTAGGGCGGGCAGACAGTCGGCCCATCTCCGCAGCCCGTTCCCTCTTCTCCCTAAATTTTTTTTTTAACCATCCCCTTGTTCGCTCTCCTCTTTTCCCCTTCCCCTTCGCTTGCTCCGTTGCGCGCGACCCGCGCTAATTACACCCAACCACCCACCAGTGTCCGTGTCCCCCGGGTCTCCGGCCTCGGGGGCCCGTGTGTGTGTGTGTGTATGGGAAGGGGACCTCTCGCCCCGATGAGGGTCCCGTGCCCGTGAGCGAGTGATCGCAGGGGCGGGCTGCGGAGAAAGGCGGCGGGTGGCCTCGCTGGGGCCTAGGCCGCGCGGTCTACGTAGAAGTCGGCTCAGAGGTGATTCCGAAACCGAAAAAAAAGCCTATATATATATATATATATATATCTATAGAAAGATAGATAGATGTATGCCCAATTCCCATCAGGAGCCTTGGAGAGCTGAAGTGTGCCCCTCCCGCCACGCCCAAGCAGTCCTTTTTCGTGCATTAACATCCCCTCCCCCTCAAAGGAACGATGGAGGCCGCGCCCGGGACCCCCCCGCCGCCGCCATCAGAGTCGCCGCCGCCGCCATCGCCGCCGCCGCCATCAACGCCTTCGCCTCCTCCGTGTTCCCCCGACGGCCGCGCGGCCACCCCGCACCTCCTCCACCACCGCCTCCCGCTCCCTGACGACAGGTCAGGCCCCCCGGCCTGAGCCGGGCAGCGTCCCCCGGGTGGGGGGGAGGAGGAGGAGGAGGAGGAGGAGGAAGGGGACGGCCGCCATGTTGGGCCGGGCCGCGGAGGAGGAGGAGGAGGAGGAAGGGCGGGGTCGGTGGGTGTCTCTAGCTCGCTCGCTCTTTCTCGCTTCGCTTTCTCTCCCGGCCTCATGCGTTGCCCCCCCTCGCGGCGTTCGCCCGCTCTCCCTCGCTCTCGCTCTGTCTTTTTTTGGGCGCCATGCTGAGGGGAAGGTGAGGAGGCGCCCCCCGGACCCCCGCGCCCACCGGTCTGTCCGTCCGTCCGCCCGCCCGGGTCACGGGCCGCCAAGGGGGTGGGCTTGCCGAGGCCCATCAGGCTCCTCGGCCGCCCCTGCGCCCGGAGCTGGCCGTCAGCGGCCTGTCGCCTGGCTTCGGGGAAGGCTTTGGGGGAGGGGCCCCCGGATTCTCTTGTTTTAGGGGGATCTCCAGTTTACAGCTCCTCTCTTAGGGGTTCGGAGTTGGGTGTCTTCCCAATCCCTGACAGTATCCTTTCTCCTGGGGGAGGTATATCCTGCTCATTTTGGATAGGTACCCGAGTCTAACGGAGACAGAAAGTGGGGGTTCGGATCAGCCTTCGCTCCATCCTTCTGTGGAGGGCTCCTTAGTATGGGGGCTCTTGTGCACTCTGAATTTTTTGGCGGGAGGTATTTTCTAGTTACTCCCTAGAAGGCAGGCAGGGAAGGGGTGCATCTCCAGCTTTTTAGGTGAAAGCTCCTGACGTTTTTGTAAACCCCGTTTTTTTCTCAGGGTCCCCTCTTTTTGTAGGTAGGTGACATTGGTGGAGGATCCTTAAGTTCTTTTTTTTTTTCGGGGGTGTTGAAGGTTGCTGTAGATAGGAGAGGAAGTTGGCCACTGTTCCTCTGAGCATGTCCCCTCTTTAAGGGTAAAATGGGGTGCTATTGCTCTTATGGGAGCAGAGGAGGTTTCCTTGTACTTTGGCAGGATGTGAACTGTGGCACCCCATGTCCTTTAAGTGCGAAGTGGGTTCCCCCACGCCCTTCTCTGGCGGGTAATAATGGGGACAGTCCCGCGCGTCTTCAGGATGAGGTTTGGGGCCCTTTTGACCCTCCTGGAGCATAAGAGTATGGGGTACAGGATTTGCTGACTCCTGGGGGCTGGAATGAGTAGGTTTGAATTAGAAAGGTGGGTTTCAGTGGGCAGGGAAGCGAGTCTTGCAGGCAGTGGGGGCTGGGGTAGGGTGGAGAATTCGCTGGACAGATGGCTTGCAGCCGCCTGGGGAATCCCAGAGCACCCCTCCAGACAAGGGTCTCAGCCCTTTATCCCCACTCCCACGTCCTCTTTCGTTTCCCTTTCTCCTTCACAGACCCTCCTTTGCCTTTTAAAAGAAATGGCACCCACATTCAAAGACACAGGTGCAGCAGTTTGGTGAGCTTTTTACTTTTTTTTTTTCTTGTTTTGTTCTAATTAAATGTATCGTCCTGGGAATCGCAGCCCTTCGCAGCCAGACTACAGTTCAAGGAAATAAACAGATTAGCGGAGGTCTGTTCGCTAAGCCCACGTTGGGCTTCCAGGCCCTCTCGGGGGCAGGTGCCTTACTCAAAGGTGCTTACGAGCTTTATCCGACCTCTAAGGAGTTCTCTTATGTCAGAAGTGTATGTCTTACAATGGGTTGGGATGGTAAGTAGCCTCTTTTATTGAGTAATTCAATTATCTCCCTCTTTTAGTCCCTTTCCTGCCTGCTTCCTCCTCGCCTTTAGACCAAAGTGATGCTTGAGAGTGGATTTATTATGTTCAAATCAGGATTCTAACCCTATTGAGCCCTTTTAGACTTGCACATCCTTTCAGTGTTTAGTTTTGAAAATTTGATGTACACAGTTTTCTTTTTCTTTTTTTTTTTTTTTTAAAGTGTTACTGTAACATGACAAAAATCCATGGAAAAGGCCCAGTATGTTTTCCGACCCTTGGTGACCCTCTTTCCAGATCCATCCATTGCTTTGTCTGCAGCCTTCAGTGAAAAGTGGCTACTTCAAGTGTAGGGAACAAGCTTACTGATTTGGTTTATACTTTTATTCAAGTTAAAATCACATCCCCTCTGCTCCCCCCCCAAAAAAAAGACTGTTTCAAGCAGGTCCAGTTTCCTTATTTTAGTGGAATGTTATGGTGATAGAAATTTAAATTGAGCAAGTCATTTGTAAAGTACTGTCTAAGCACAAAATGTATCTGTAAACTGTGTCAAACCCTGATCTCTCCTGTCTCCACTGCTCTTTGTTCGAAAGCACATGCCTGACTGTGAAAAGTTGATGTAAAACGTGTTACACGCCCAGTCATGTTGGAGAGAACACCTCCCATCCTCAGTGTCCCTCATCCTACACATACAAGTTAAAAAGAAACATGGACGACAAAAACAGCAGCAATGACTTGCAGGACCTAACACTGTCCTTCTAATGTGTTTTACAAGCATAAGTTCTTCTGTTAAAAGACAAAACCACGTTGAAGTACCATTGTCCCCTGGCCCACTTTTGGTCCCTGATGTACTTTGTTAGGGAAGTTGTTCTCACACTTAAGCCTAGTCCCTTCCAAAGGAACCTGTTTCCCTCTTTGCGTCCTCAGGAGAAAAGAGGCCCACCCGCCCTTGAGGAGCATGGAAGCTGTAGTTTGTCAGGCCTCTCGTTTTATTCCTTTTAATATATTCACAGTTTTATCTGCCGTGCAATGGTGGCCTGATGTAAAATCAGTTATTTGAGGAAGAAATTTCCATAACATACCATATTACTGAACAAAATGTCTAAAGCACGAACTCAATACACTGTCCAGTGCGCTGGGTCAGCTGGAAAAAACATTTGAAGGTTCCCATCTTGTGTAAAATTCCTCCTCTAGGAGCTCAGAACAGAAACTGGATTGCCAACTGATAACCTTTCCATTCCACATGTTTAGGGTTACTAAATCGCAAAAGGATGTTTAAACTATAAAATAAAATGTTAGAAGGAAATGGGATTCCTTTTTGGAAATAAAAATTTTAGCAGTCATTTTGCTGAACTTGAAAATGTTTCCTCAACACATTTTAAAGAGCTTTTAGGCATAGCCACACAAGAGTTGTTGTTTTTGATTTGTTTGCAAAGGAGTCCCCGATATTAAGTCAATTGCATTTAGGTAGTCCTTATTTTTGGAATGTCACAGTAGTACCTTTTTTTTCCCTCCCCAAACTGATGTACCAGTATTAGTTAATAATGAAATTAATGGATGTTGCAAAAGCCAAAGAAAAGGGTGTCACTTGGAATCCCTGATTTTAACAGCAAAGCTTTAATACTTTGTAACCTTGGAAGTTTTTGTTTCCTCTGGATGAAAAGTTTAATTTGAAAGCAAGTCAAAAACCTCCCAGTAAGAGTACAGTGGGCTTTGACCATGACAGTGTAGATGCTCCAAGTCAGAGATACCCCCACCCCCATTCTCCAATTTATTCCTTCAAAGATAAAGTGATTGATTCTGTATAAGGGCTTTCTAACTCCTAGTCTATCGTCTAGGGCTTTCCTTCATTGACTTTGATTCTTGACAGAACTTTTTGGAAGTAAAGGTAGCTCTTTTAGAAAATCGTTCATGTGGTTTTTGCCTTATTCAGAGAGACCCAAGAGGAAATTGTTGGGAAGGCAGGCTACCCTTACTTCCCTGCCTGCAAGTTAGAGGTGAATGTGTGACTCTTGAATTTGAGTGTTTGCATATAGCCAAACTCTAGGATAGGTTCCTAGGCCCTGGCATTGCCCCCCCCCCCGCCCATCCATTGCTGGTCAGTCTTTTACCTTCCCTGTGTACTGTCTCATGTCTCAGAACCACCTTCTTCATTGTTCTGTGGTTGAGGTGTCCTAGAAACGTTTTTCATGGAGGTGAGGATTAGGAATTTATTTCCAGTGAATACCTCTGTTGAAAGCGACTAATTAAACTGTCACCAGGTCTCTGTGGATAGTTTTAAGTCAAACCAAATTTAGGGAACCTATATGTGGTCTGTGTGGATGGAATCTTTAGTGTGGAAACCCACCTTCAGCACCGCTGTGGAATCTTTAGTGATGTGGCTGAAGTTGTACCTCACGACTGCTGGGGTGCACAGCCAGGATGGGAGGGAAACAGGAAGGTTGCAACATTCTGGCAGTTGTTACTTAGTGCTTTGAGGACCTGGAGGAACAGCCCGCTCATTGGCAAGAGGTAATGAAGGAAATGGTCTGGAGTCAGTTATATAATTAAGGCCTCATAGGCTGTGGCAAGTTGCCTGTTTGGATAGTAAAGGCAAAAATGAACTTGCCCAAAGGGAGCCAAACTTTCCAGCTCTGGCTTTCCTTGTTTGGATGCCTCGTCTGCTGCAAAGCTCTGTTGCATCTGTGAGTGCTCTGGACACACTGTAGACACAGTGCAGTGTTCGTGTTGTGACAGTGCTGTGTGGAAGGTGGGGTGGTTTCACAATTTCAGGCACATTGCCCATTGAGGTGATTCTTGAGCTGCTGTGACAAATGAAGAGATGGCCTCTTGGTTGGTGCTAGTTACAGCCACATCATCACAGAGATAATTTTTCATTAGCAGGTTGGAGACTGCTAGGGAGTAGCTTGTTTCTCCTGGCCAGATTGCTCCTCCCGATAGAGTACTTTACTGTTTTCCCTGCTTCAGCTCTGTTGATTGGTGACTCAGCTCCCTGTTTGTCAGGCAAGTGGTGACATCTGAACACTGGAGGTGGCAACAGGATGTGAAGGAAGAGAATGGGTATTTGGAAAGAGCTGTTACTATTCAGGGCTGGTGCCTTCTAGCACCAGTGCTCACTTCTTGGTCACTACAGTACAATGGGTACTGCAGAGCACCCACACGGTGGCTGCGGCTCAGTGCCTCTTTCCTTACTTAGGAGGAAATTCTAAATAGAACTCTGGTGGTCCTGTGTGTAAATAGGAGCAGGATGTGTCTGACTGAGAGAAGTTCACTCATCCTGTACCTTTCAGGTTCTGGGCAGCTTTCTTAATTGAAAGCCTGGTGGGGACGAAAGTCGATGGAAGCCATCTTGTGGCACTTCGTTTCACAGTGCTTGTTCTAGATGCTAAAATGTCCTGCTGTCTTGAGCCAGTGCCTGCTGTACTGGCATGTATTTGCCTTTGCAGTTAAGAGTGAGTCAGCATTCCAGCTGAGCTGGGCCCCCTGAGAACCAGAAAGCTGGGGATTCAAAGCCAACCCTTACTCTTCCACCCGCCTTCTTGCTCTACTTCAGCCAACCTTTCCTGGTCTGAGTCTCTGAGGGCCAGGTGTGCTGGATTCCAGGATCTGCCACCCCTTGTAATTTGGCTGTTTATTCAGCAAGTCTTGTCCTGCATTTTGCTTGGAACAGAAATGTTTCACTGTTGTGTTTTGTTTTCAGTACTAGGTGAGGAACCGAAGACCCTGCACCTGCTAGATGGTTGCTCTACTACAGAGCTGCATCCCTAACCCTTGGTCGTTTTAGTTTGTGAGACAAGCTCTCACAGTTTAGTACATACTAGCCTCCAACTCTAAGTGATGCTCTTCCTTAGACTTCAGAATGCTGGGATCATGCAGTTCAGTGGTGGCACACACCTTTAATCCCAGCACTTGGGAGGCAGAGGCAGGCGGATCTCTGTAAGGCCAGCCTGGTGTACAGAGTGAGTTCCTGACAGGCTCCAAAACTACAGAGAAACTCTGTCTTGAAAAACCAAGGGGGTGAAAAGAAAGAATGCTGGGATCACAGATGTAGCCAACATGTCTGACTAGCCCCTAGTATTTGTTGATTTGGCTGGTTTAACAAGAAAGGTTCTCACACAGTAGCTCTTCCTGGCATAGAACACTGGCTATCTTACCATACTGAGTCCCCTGTATGACAATCGTTCTGCCACTGCCTTCTAAGAGCTTGGATTGCAGGTGTGTTCCTCTGTGCCCTTTGACTTGAGGCTGGCTCTCAGTAGCATAGTTGTGCCTTTATAAGTTGAAAGGTCAAAGGGTAACCTTCAAGGTCTGCTGTAGTCTTCCTGGTCTTCCTACACTAGCTGGGAAATCAGCAAAAAGATTTAATCATGAAAAGTGCTAGAGGCTGTCTCTCCCCTCTGTGCTGTCCTGAATCTGCTACATTGCTCTTCTCTTTCTTTTTTTTTTGATTTATTTATTTATTTATTATGTGTACAGTATTCTCAGTATTCTGTCTGCATGTGTGCCTGCAGGCCAGAAGAGGTCACCAGATCTCATTACAGATGGCTGTGAGCCACCATGTGGTTGCTGGGAATTGAACTCAGGACTTTTGGAAGAGCAGGCAGTGCTCTTAACCACTGAGCCATCTCTCCAGCCCCCTGCTCTTCTCTTTCACTTTTAGATTAGTTTTATCTTAAAGTGTGTGTGTGTGTGTGTGTGTGTGTGTGTGTGTGTGTGTGTGTGTGTGTGTGTGTGTGTGTTGGCATCTTTACATTAGTGTAGGTGTCCTCAGAGGCAATAGATTCCCTGGAACTAGAGTTACACCTACTTGGGGACTGGCAACTGCTTAGGTCCTGTAGACGAGCATTTAGTGCTCTTAACAACTGAGCCATCTCTTTAGTCCTCTTTATTTATTTATTTATTTTTGATATGGAATCTGATTCTATAGTTCAGGCTGGCAAACTTGAAGCGGTCCTTCTGCCTCAACTTCCCAAGTGCAGTGGTATAGTACTTTTTTTTTTTCTTTTTTGAGACAGGGTTTCTCTGTGGCTTTTGAGCCTGTCCTGGAACTAGCTCTTGTAGACCAGGCTGGCCTTGAACTCACAGAGATCCGCCTGCCCCGAGCGCTGGGATTAAAGGCGTACGCCACCACCACCCTGCATTTTTTTGTTGTTTTGAGACAGGTTCTAAGCTCACTACATAGATCAGGTTGGCCTCAAACTCACAGTGATCTGTTTGCCTCAGCCTCCCAAGATTGGGACTAAAGACAAGTACCACCATACTCATCATACTGCTACAGTACTTTTCACACTGTAGGATATGGTCTTTAGTGGGCTATGAAGTCCATGTATTGATGTGTCTTCATACTAGGCAAACATGAGAAGAGGGTAGAAATGTAGACAAGTGAAACTTCCTTTCTATCTTTACACAGAATGTAAAAGGAGATGAGACATAGGTCAAGGGCAGAAAGTTTGAGCCTGGCATGGTGATCAGGCCTACAGTTCCAGCTTCCTGGGAGACTAAGGCAAGAGGATCACAAGGCCTGCCTAGGCTCATTGATGCCTGGGTAACTTTAGCAAGACCCTGTTAAGATAGAAGTAAACAGAGGGAACAGGCTGGCGATGTGGTCAGTGGTATTTTGCATGTACAAAAACCTGGGTTCCATTCCTAGCCCCAGCACTACAAAAAAGAAATTGAAGAGAAAGAAAATAAAAATTGAAAGCTGTTCATCTAGTATAGGACTTTGTCCCTCTCCCTTGTCCTGAGTCAGTTTTTATAGGCCGAGTTTATCAGCATAGCCATGCCCATCTGTATTATCCTCAGTAGCAAATGGAAGAGCTGAGAAATTGAGACAGCACCATGTGGTGTGCAAAAAGCTGACAGTGTATACTCTGGGCCCGTGACCAGACTTGCTGGCCTTTGCACACAGTGGCCGTAGTATGCTTATGTGGGAGTGGATGGGGAGTATAAAGTTGGTGAACACTGCCAGCCTCCCAGTTCATAGAGGGTTCCATCATCCTTGTGTTCCATGCTTGGGCATATAGGCCCAAGCTTTTTAGCTGCAAAGTGGATGGATGGATTTTTCCTTTTTGAGGTACTGGGAATGAACCAAGAATGTTCTACTGAGCTATATCCCCACCCCTCATAGCTGGGATTTTCATTCATGAGAAGTAACCAAAATCTTCCTGAGGCCCAGCTCTGGAAGTGATCACAGCTAATCCATCTCTGTGACCTAACCCTAGGCAGTTGGGACCAGACTCTAGAGTCTCTTGACTAAATGTCTACTGCAAGTGGCTTGGATAATTGCCCTCCTCATTTTCCTAACAGATGGCTGGGGCTTAGTTTTCCTTAGCATGTCACCATACAGAGCACCAGCAGATGCTATATGCAGATAATTGCAGCTCTTTAGAAGTTCTTATTGTGTGTGTGTTTTAAGATTTATGTCATGTATAAATGTTTTGGGAATGCCTGATGCTCAAAAAGGGCATCAAAATTATTGGAACTATGAGTTTAAGGTCAGCCTGTTCTATAAAGTGAGTTCTAGAACAGTCTGAGCTACACAGAGAAACCCTGTCTTTTTTTTTTTTTTTTTTTTTTTTTTGGTTTTTCGAGACAGGGTTTCTCTGTGGCTTTGGAGACTGTCCTGGAACTAGCGCTTGTAGACCAGGCTGGCTTCGAACTCACAGAGATCCGCCTGCCTCTGCCTCCCGAGTGCTGGGATTAAAGGCATGCGCCACCACCGCCTGGTGAGAAACCCTGTCTTAACCCCCAAAACAACAAAAAGCCCTAACTTTTTAACCTCTTAACAAGTGGTTAAGAGCACTTGGTGATTGTCCAGAGAACCCGAGTTCTGTTTCCAGAACCCACAGGTACATAAACATACTCATAAATAAAAATCTCTCTTTTTTTTCTTTTTCTTTTTTTGGGTTTTTCGAGAAAGGGTTTCTCTGTGTAACAGCCCTGACTGTCCTGGAACTCATTTTGTAGATCAGGCTGGCCTCAAACTCACAGACGTCCACCTGCCTCTGCCTTACAGGTGCTGGGATGAAAGGCATGCGCCACCACCGCTTGGCTCATAAATAATTTTTTTTTTTAAAGATACTGTGCGGTGGTGGTGCTGTCTTTAATTCCAAGCACTCTGGAGGCAGAGGCAGGCAGATCTCTGAGTTTGAGACCACCAGTCTGGTCTATAGAGTGAGTTCCAGGACAGCCAAGGCTACACAGAGAAACCCTGTCTCAAAAAACAAAAAATAGGGCTGGAGAGACTGCTCAGTGGTTAAGAGCATTGCCTGTCTTCCAAAGGTCCTGAGTTCAATTCCCAGCAACCACATGGTAGCTCACAACCATCTGAAATGAGATCTGATGCCCTCTTCTAGCCTGCAGGCAGACACACAGACAGAATATTGTATACATAATAAATAAATATTTTAAAAAAATAAAAAGGTCATACAAAGGCAGGGAATATAGCTCAGTGCTATGCTAAAAGCTTGCACAAGGCTCTATTGGGTGGCAGTGTTGATTCCCCTAAAAAAAATATACGGTGGAGTCTTTCTTCAGATTAATTAGAATTTCTCTCCTGAGTAAGAGAAATGCTTTCAAACCATCCAAATTTATCAACTGGTACCCCCTGGCTAGCAAAGGGTGTGGTAGTCATCTTCTGGAAGAGCCATGAGTCCAGGCTGTTTGCCAACTGGTAGGAGTTAAGACAATAGTTATTCCCACAAAGGAAATTGCAACTTTGTGTCTGCGAGGTTCTTCTGGGCTTGCACTGCAAGGTGGGGGCTGCAGCTTGTAAATACAAGTGTGCATTTCCTTAGGGCACTTTAAAAAATTTCCTCTTTTAGGTTTGCCTTGCTTGCTTACCCCGCTTCCCCACCCGAAGACAATGTCTTACTCTGTAGTCAAGCTGTCCTGATCTGATGGAGGGTCTCCTTCCACCTTGACCTGGGTTCTGACAGCTTATATTATCAGAGGCAAGAGCTTTTACGGGCTAAACCATCTCACTGGCCCTCCTCCCTCATTTTGACATTTCTTGGAATTCTGTCATTTTATCCATTTCATATACATATTGCTTACTTTGTCTGTTTAATAAATTATTCCTGTACAGATGATTTCTGGCTATCTTAAGGTTAGAGATTAAGAGCTAGGCTTTGGGATCAGAGTCCTGATTTCTATTTCTAGTTCTGCTTCTTGTTGTTACCCTATAGGCAGATTTCTTTCCATTTCTTAGCCTCAGTTTGCTTGTCTATAAAATGGAGATGTGATGAAGCACATGGTAACAAGAGGAGACAAGGGTGAGTTCAGCATGGAGCAGTAGATGTTAGTAGTGAGCAATGCAGACTGCCTTCCGACTGCCCAGGACCCCAGGATACAGGAAGTTGGGCAGAGGTGTCGCCCAGCCCTTGCCTTGTTTCTTCATATTTTTTCTTTCTTTCTTTTCTTTCTCTGTAGCTTTGGAACCTGTCCTGGGACTTACTTTGTAGACCAGGTGACCAGGCTGGCCTCGAACTCACAAACCTCCACCTGCTTCTGCCTCCCAAGTGCTGGTATTAAAGGAGTGTGCCACCATGCCTGGCTAAGGATATATATTTATGTATATATCCATGTGTGTGTTGGAAACCGCCATTATTCTTAGCAAAATTAGCAGTTAGCCATTAAGTGCCTGAAATACCCAGTCCTAGTTGAGCCTGCTTGGTCGTCTCTTGTGTGGCATACTGTAGGTGGTTCAGATCCATGCACCAACATCAGGCGGTCTCTCTTCCTCTGAATGTTTGTGCCAGTGGCTCATCTGGTTGTCACAAGGCAGACATGTTACCATGGAGATGGCATGACATCACAGAGCAGGTTATGATTATGCCTGCAAATGCCAAGGGGAGGGCAATAGAGCTCACTTGCTCTTGGTTTCTGGTTGATGAACTGGGTAGTAAGGACACTGACAAACATGTGTGAGGTGCAGAGGCTTAATTCAGGGCTTCCCTAGCTCTGCAAAGCCCTCAGTGCTGTTCCCCTTGGCTGCTGTACCACTTCCTAGATCAAGGAAGGGAAGGTCATAGGTGGGGAAGGGAGGCTTCTTTAGGTATGAGCCCAGGCCAGCCTTCTAAAGGAGAGGCTCTGTTCCTTGGTTCCTAGTGATTGACCTGTCCTACAGGGCCAGGCCAGGATCCTTGACTTCTGCACTTAGGCTAGTTGTTAAGCATTTGAAGAGGCAGTTTCTCCTTAAATTTTTGTCCCTAGTTAATGGGTCATTAAGAGCCTACCTAGGCAATTTGTTGAGAGTCCGGTCAGTTAATGATCATAACCCTGACCTTCACATTAACCTAGCAGCCTCATGAGCTTCAGGTAATAGCCACTGTTCCATGAGTTTCCACTTCTGTTTCGTGGTATGTGTCGTACTCCCTACTCTCCAGTGTAAACCAGAGCCATGAGCTCCCGGCTTTTTGTATTTGGTTCAGTACTTTATCTGTAGAGTTGTTGAGAGCTACGAGCTTCCTTGTCCTGTGGGGTTTTTTGTCTTCCTAACAAGCTTGATTGGTCCCACTGTCTTTGTCAGCTCTGCCTGTCTTTTTTCTCTTGGTCAGACATTTTGAGGCTTTGTGGTCCCACGTAGATTAGTTGAAGAAATGGAGATAGTTTTGTCAGCAGGATTGTTTGAGAGAGGATGGTCACTTGTTGGCAGGCAGTCAGCAGTGTCACCCAAAGAAGTGGCTGTCTCTTTCACCCATGCCTGTTCCCCAGGTCACATGCCAACTCCTTCAGGCTTCTCCATGTTGTGTGCTCTGGGTACTACTATCTTATTCTTTGGGTTCTGGTTTTTGAGAAGGTCTTGTGAAGCCCAGGTTGGCTTCAAAGTTGCTCTGTAGCTAAGGATAACTTTGAGCTCCTGATGCTGCTGTCTCATCTGGTACACTAGCTACTTTTTGGACAAATGTAGCCTCTACGTTGTTGCTTACTGTATGAATGCTCCTTATGCAGGGCTCTGTCTGTTGTCTTCCACCCTGGAAATAAGGCTATCCCATTGTCCAGATAAGAGCCCATTCTAGGGAAGAGGCAGAGCTGGTTGTGTATCACTTGGTCTGCAGGAAGAAGCATCTTGTCCCATTCCTGAACCTGCTTGGGAACACCAGATCTCCTTACTGAATATTTTTGGGAACCCCATGCTGTATGAGTCTGCAAACTAAAGACTGGGGGAATTTAACCCAGGAGGTGTTGTGTTGCTTAGACTGGGCATCTAGGTGCATTCTTTGACCAAAAAGGAGCTGCAGTGAGTTCCAAAAATGGAAACTTGAATGCCTTGGAAGCTTCGTTCAGGAGATTGGAGGCAAAGCTGCAGGAAGCAAAGTGCTGTCTGTCCTCTTTCATTTTTATCTGCTGGCCAGGCAGTCTCCCCATGACTGGTTCTTATTAGTCTAGGGGGCCTGGGAGTGGCTCTGGCTGCAGGCTGGTAAACTGCTAGAGGCCAGGGAGAAAGGCAGTCTTTGCAGCAGCAGTAGCCTTTTCCCCCTGAGCACCTGTCTCAAGAGGGCTTGGCAGGTCTAGATTGACACTATTAGTGCAGTGGGGCTTCCCCCACTTTTCTTGGGGGATTATGTCACAGTCTATTAAGTGTGCTCCCTTGGTGTTTAATCCCACTCTGACATGGATTTTTCTGGTAGGCTGTTAAATAATAGTGCTATTCGTACACCTGCCAGCTGTGTTCTGTCCATGGCCCGTGGGATTATCCGTCCTCTCCCAGTGGGCTTCCTTCCTTTCTGTGAATAGTCTGCAGGAAGTAGTCAGACAGGCCTCTTAGCTGGGGAGGCATCTGCAGCATGACGGTGGCAGAAATCATGGGTTTCTGGGGGTTTCTATAGATAGAGTGACCAATCTAGTGTCACCTTCCCAGTGCCTCTCCTAAGTCACAAACAGTTTTCTTTTAACTTATTTTTTATAACTTTGTTATTTTTCAGACAAGAGCTTGATCTGTAGCCCAGGTTGGCTCTGAGCTAGAGATCCTCCTGCCTCAGCCCTGAGTGGGGTTACAGGCACAGATTGCCATGCCTGGCTATATTTCCAAAAAATTTCTATTTTTAAGTGTCTCTCCATTCTAGGTAAACAAAAGTTTCAAACATGTGTCAGCCCATTTTGTAGAAATTTATGAATTTAGCTCTCACTGAGTCAGATTTGCCTGGACCTATTAGCAACACTATTGGTGAGAATTTTGGGCTGAAGTCTTTGTAGGGTGAGGAACCTTCTGAAAGGAAAGCTGTATGATTCTTTTTGTTTGTTTGTTTTTGTTTTTTGAGACAGGGTTTCTCTGTAGCTTTGGAGCCTATCCTAAAACTCGCTCTGTACACCAGGCTGGCTTCAAACCCCTGTCTCTGCCTCCCAAGTGCTGGGATTAAAGGCATGCACCACCACCACCTGGCTTGTATGATTCTTGATGACAGTTAAGGCTCATGAGTTCCTAGGATAATCTTGTCACATTTTCCCAGGGTGTTAGAAGTGGGGCACCTTCATCAGAACCAGCTATAGCTTGGGACAGGGTGGTAGCCTCACCTGACCTTGGGTAAGATCTCCACTTGCATAGCCCTGTGCCTAGTGACCTATCCAAGACTGCCAGATGGACTGAATTTCATGTGGTTCCTGCTGTTTTCTTACAAGGAAACTGCAGGAAAGGAGGTAGTTGGGAACCCATTCCCAGACACCACTAGCTTTTCTCCACAGGGATTCTTGAGCCTGCCTGGCTCCAGCCTGCCCCTAGGCTCTCCCTGCTCCTCCCTCTTTCTCTGAGGTGTGGCCCTACCCCACCCACAGTATTCCCATCAGAGATACTAGGTGGGTTTGCTTCCATCACTGCAGGCTAGTGACCGCGCAACGGAGTGAACAGCTTTTTCTTTGAAACAAAACCTGTTTTCCTAGTCAGGTGTCCCCATTGCCACAGGTTCTTAGCTGAACCTGCAGAGTGCCTCACTTGACAGGAATGCTGCTCTGCCCTGCCCCAGAGTTGGCTGTGTCTTCTGGCACAGCTGAGCTGCTTGGGTGGGAAGCCTCTGAGGTACACAAGGCCTCCCTCCCCACTGTGGTTGCCTTTGATAAAGCATTAGGAGTCTTGTGCCTTGCTGTCTGAGTGCTGTCCTTGACCTCTACTTTGTGTGTCTTTGGGGCTAGGCCTCTTGGGTTTGAGCCAGGCCTGGATCCTTTGAATTGGGCTCTAGATTAATTAGAGAAGCCCTCTTGAAGCTGTGGAAGGGCTGTGGAGAGCTGGGGAAAGAGGCTGTTGTTTCCCTTGGAGCCCCTTATAACCCTCAGGGCTTCTAAGTGGTTATTACCTCCTTCTGTAAAGCCTCTTTGGGGGGTTGTTACCTGTTCCCTTGTTTTGGTTAGCTTTTTCCAGGCCTGTTGCATTTTTTAAAAATTATCTTTTGGTGTGGTGTGGGATAGACCCGAGAGTGTGCATGCTAGGCAGGTAGCCCAGGTTGACTTTTATCCTGCAGTCCTCCAGCTTCAGCTTCAATTCCCTTACTCTTGCTGCTATTATCATATAATCTCTGATGCTTATTAGTTGCAGTGTATGGGACTTTTATGCCCATTCAAAGACCTTTCTCTTGTCATTTATGAGGAACATAGGGAGCTATAAAATTGTTGTTTGCCTTATTTATTTTTGTGTGTGTGAGAGAGAGCGCAAGTGAGAGCAAGAGCACAACAGACAGACAGGGTTTCTCTCTGTAGTGCTGGAACTCACTCTGTAAACAAGGGTGGCCTCAGATTCATGGAGATGTGCTTACCTCTGCCTCCCCAGTGCTGGGATTAAAGGCATGGGCCACCAATGCTCAGTTGTTGTTTGCCTTTTGACAGAGGTTCTCTGTAGCTCTGACTGTCCTAGAATTCACCATGCAGACTAGGCTGTCCTGGATCTTACACAAATCTCCCTGTCTCTGCCTCCTGAGTACTGGGATTTTTGTGTGCTACCAGACAGGGCTGGAAGCTTTTAAATTTTTTTTTTTTTTTTTTTAAACCCCAGACAGGGTCTCACTGTGTGCTTTTACTGGCCTGGTACTATGTAACCTGGTTTCAAACTCAAGGAGATCAGCCTGCCTCTGTCTGCCATGACACCCAGTTAAATTTAAAAGATTTTCCATTCTCTCAACTCCTATACTTAGCAACATCTGTGTCTGTGGGTCTGTCTTGAACATTGGATTCCTTTTCCACCTGCTACTTTCTTGACCCTCCCCTGACTCCACCCATAGATACCTGCCCCCCGCCCCCCAGCCTGTCCTTAGCTATTTAGACTGTTTGGTGACTCATAGTTTGTTAGGCTAGAGAGAGTGCCTTTACTTTACAAAGTGCTGAGCACTGGGTGACACGGGGAGTTGAAAAAGTTAGGAAAACTGCTTGAGAGGTATGGAAAGATGTACCTCGACGCAAGGTGAGGGAAGTCAGCTGGGAGAGGGAATGGGTTCTACTAAGAGAGGGCCCAGCAGGAGTGGGACTGACTCTACCATCTTGGTCCCTAATGGAATAAATTCAGTCGGCTGTTTATCTCCATAAACCAGAGTGTGCTAGTTGGGGTTCCCTGCATATGAACTTCGATGGTCCAGTAGGTCTCAGTAATGCTGTAAAGAATAGCTTTGTGGGAGCTGGTCAGCTAGACCACTTAGGTTATGGCAATAACCAGGAACTCATTCCTCAGCTGTATGGTCACAGGACATACTGCTTTGTGCTGAGAACACTTAAGCTCTGGAATGGTGGCGAATCCTGAAGTACGTTTGTCTGTGTGAGCATAGTACCTTTCTTTTTTATTATTTATTTCATTAGTGTTATTAGAGTTATTTTTTTGTTTTTGTTTTGTTTTTCTGTTTGGGTTTTGAGACAGGTCTTACTATGTAGCCGTGGCTGGCTTGATTAAAGGCTAGTAGCCTGACTTTTTATTTTTTTGAGTGCTAAGACTGGGACTTAGGGCCTCTTGTGTGTTAGGCAAGCACAAGCACCCTGCCACTGAGCTGTACTGTTTGCCTGCTGTGGTAACCCCTCCACCTCTTGTGACTCAATTAAATTCACAGGCACAGCCCCTTTTGCAGAAGGATGGGAGTTGGCCCTGTAACCTCCTGGGGCTTGTCTTAGCCACTAGAGCTGTACATCCCTAATTTGGGTTCTCTGCTGTTATTTGCTCACCAGCTTAGAGCCTTCAAAAGGCCCCCTGCAATTCCTGAGTTCACAGTGTTTGGGGGGTTGGTTTGCAGGGAGGATGGTGAGTTGGAAGAAGGTGAACTGGAAGATGATGGGGCTGAGGAGATCCTGGATGCCCCTGGGGGACAAGAGAGGAGTCGGAAAGAAAAGGGGGAGAAGCACCACAGCGACTCGGAGGAGGAAAAGTCTCACAGGAGACTGAAACGGAAGCGGAAGAAGGAACGGGAGAAGGAGAAGAGGAGGTCGAAGAAAAGGCGGAAATCCAAGCACAAAGTAGGTCTCAGAGGGTTCCCCACACCTCCACTGCTGGCTCAGAGCCCACCTGCATGCCTAGCGGGTACTCTTAGTAACAGCCTTTTCTAGCATCCAGGGCCTGAGGACAGGTTATAAAATCTGGAGCTTATGCTCTGTTGCCATTGTATGCCCCCAGGTGAGGAGTTTTCAGGCTGAGCACAGAGCCCTTCCAGGCACATTCTATCATTATTTGTCCTAGGGCAGGCAGTGCCAAGGTGACCCGCCAGCAGCAGCAGAGTCACAGTGCCTTCTCTCATTGCAGCGCCATGCTTCTTCCAGTGATGATTTCTCGGACTTCTCAGATGACTCAGATTTCAGCCCCAGTGAGAAGGGTCACCGCAAGTACCGGGACTATAGCCCACCATATGCACCGGTGAGTGACACTGTCACATACATTTTGGTATGGAACAAGTGAATGGTAGCCCAGAGACAGTGGCTATTGTTTTCATCCCAATTTTATAGATGAGAAAACAGAGAGTTGGAAAAAAAGGCTTGAGTCAGAGCAATGACTTTCTGCACAAGGCCTGCTCCTGAGTTTGCCCAGTGTCAAGTCTCCACCATGACTTGGCAGGACTCAGTATGTCTAACTCATCAGGTCACAGATGACTGCTTTCTACTGTTCATAAGTGACCTTTTGTGGAAAATTGGCAAGAGAATGAAGTGGCCAGTAGAGTAAATTATCTCCAGGGCTACCTAGTTAGAAGTTAAATACCCCATTACAACTCTGAACTTAACCATAAATTTACATCATTTGTCTGGTGTGTTTATACTTTCTCCTTCAGAAAAACTTGTATGGAAAAAAAAACAAACAAGGGCTAGGGATATAACTCAGTGGTATAGTGATTGCCTTTGTACTTATAGCCATGAACTTCATCACAGCACCACTGCCACTACTACCAATACTAATAATAAGTAATAGAAGGTAAAAAAAGGAAATGGTAGCACAGGCTAGTAATCCCAGGATTAGGAAGGTTGAAGCAAAAGATCAAGACTTGGAGCCCAGAAGCTGGAGAAATTGCTCATTGGTTAAGTATGTGCGCTGTTTTTGCAGAGGATGCGACAACTGCGTGGTGGCTACAAGTGTGTGTGCCTCAGTTCTGGGAGGTACATAGATGCACATGCATCAAAGCCCTCCTGTGTATAAAAATAAATAATAATAGAGTTTGTCTTAAGGTTTCTATTGCTGTGAACAGTCATCATGACCATGCCAGCTCTTTTTTTGTTTGTTTGTTTTGTTTTTCCAGACAAGGTTTCTCTGTGGCTTTGGAACCTGTCCTGGAACTAGCTCTTGTAGACCAGGCTGGCCTCGAACTCACAGAGATCCGCCTGCCTCTGCCTCCTGAGTGCTGGGATTAAAGGCGTGTGCGACCACCGCCCGGTTCATCTTTATTTATATAAAGACGTGGTAATGCATGTCTTTAATCCTAGTACTCGGAAGGCAAAGGCAGGAGAATCTCTGATTTCAGTGCCAGCCTGGTCTACAAAGGTAGTTCAGGACGGCCAGGACTACACAGAGAAACCCTGACTTGAAAAACAAAGAAATAAAATAAATAAATAAAACCACAGGCTACACAGGATGTGACGGCACCTTTTTATTTTAATTTAAAAAATATTTTATGTGGGGCTGGAGAGATGGCTCAGTGGTTAAGAGCATTGCCTGCTCTTCCAAAGGTTCTGAGTTCAATTCCCGGCAACCACATGGTGGCTCACAACCATCTGTAATGAGGTCTGGTGCCCTCTTCTGGCCTGCAGACATACACATAGACAGAATATTGTATACATAATAAATAAGTAAATAAATATTTAAAAAATATTTTATGTGACTTTTCCTGTATGTCTGTCTGCTTACCATATGCATGTCTGGTGCCTGCAGAGGCCAGAAGAGTGCCATATCCTCTGGAACTAGAGCTACTTACAGTTGAGAGAATCTATATGGGTATAAGAAGCCATGCCCAAGTTCCCTGGAATAGCAACCAGTGCTCTTAATTGCTGTGCTGTCACTCCAGCCCCATGGTGGCACTTTTTAAAACCTTTCTTATGACAGCATCATGCACCACAGCATATGATAGGAGGGTCATGTACAGTAATCCAGACTGATTTCTGTGGAAGGGTGCCCTCTCCATCCTAGGGGATGGTTTGGTTATGACCCGGAGCTTGAGTGCTTGTGTGTCTGTGTAGCTATGTCTTGCATTTTCCTGTAGTGAGTGTGGATTTCCTTTTTGAGTTGAGCTGGTGTCACTGAAATGTTGCACATCTATGCTACAGTTTTACTGCTCATGAGTAGATGTCACTTTAGTGTCCACTTGTACTCCTTGCTTGGATTAGTTTTCTGTAGCTCTCTGAGTTTTGTTATAGGAATTTTGCTGCTCCAATGCCCCCTGCTCCTTAGCCCTGTCACCAAAGCCACCGAATCAAATGTTTTATAGCATGTAGGGACTGCCTAGCTTTCCTTTAATAATATGCTGAGAAATTTTTGTTTGTTTGTTTGGTTTTTTTAACTTTGTTTTGTTTTCACTTTTGAGACTAAGTCTTTACTTTGTTACCTAGGGCAATCATGAACTCCTAGGCTCAAGCTCTTTTTCTGCCTCAGCCTCCCATGTGGATGGAATTACAGACATAGGCCATCATACCCTACCTTAACAATGTGTGTTTAAAGCCAGGTATGATTGTCCAGGCCTCTAATCCTAACATTTGGGGTATGGAGACAGATGAAGAGTTCCAGGCTAGGATGGAGCTCCAGATTTCTGAGGTGTAGCCAGGCCAGCCTAGTCTACATAGTGAGTTATAGGACAACTAGGGCTATGCAGAGAAAACCCTGTCTTTTTTGTTTGATTGGTTTTTGAGACAGAGTTTCCCTGTATATTGTTGACTGTTCTAGAATTTACTCTGTAGAAAAACCCTATCTTGAATCCTCCCCCTACAAAAAAATTAGTGTTCCTGGCCAGGCTGAACTACGTAAGACCATGTCTCAAAACAGTAAAGTGTTTTCATTGCTTACAGCTTCCATTGCCAAAGTGGGCCTCATTGTCTAAACGTGATATACTTTGTTTACCTTTTGAAAGGCATCTTGGGAAGTGTCTTTGGAAATAGTCGCCTGGCAACAGTAGGCCATTCATTGAAATCCAAGGCCCTAGGTCAGGCTTGGACAAGCTTGGATTTCTAATCTTGCCTCCAGGCTCTTCCCCAGGTGTGCTTGCTCTGCATCTTTGTCCTTGGTTCAGTAGGCTGGGCTCCTGTTTCTCCTTTCCTTCCAAACATTGGCCCTTTTCTTAAAGACAGTGTGAACCCATTGCTGTCCCTGAGCCTATCAGGGTAAACCAGGGACAGTAGAAATACCTAGACAAGGCTGGGCAGTGGTGGTGCACACCTTTAATCCCAGCACTCTGGAGGCAGAGGCAGATGGATCTCTGTGAGCTCGAGACCAGCCTGGTCTACAAGAACTGGTTCCAAGATAGGCTCCAAAGCTACAGAGAAACCTTGTCTTAAACAAACAAACAAACAAAAGCCCCAAACAGACAAACAAACAAACAAACAAAAAAAAAACAAAAGAAGAAGAAAGAAAGAAAGAAATACCCAGACAAATGCACAAGTTCAAGTTCTGAGAATTGAGGTGGACCTTAATGGTCCTGATCCAGACATGGGTACTGGCTCATCTTCTCCCTACTCTCTCCTGAACCCAGTCCCACCAGCAGTACTCCTCATCACACAACGCTCCCCTGCCCAAGAAGTCCTACTCCAAGATGGATAGCAAGGGCTACAGCATGTACGAGGACTATGAGAATGAGCAGTATGGGGAGTATGAGGGGGATGAAGAGGACGACATGGGCAAGGAAGACTATGATGATTTCACTAAAGAGCTGAACCAGTACCGGCGTGCCAAGGAGGGCAGCAGCCGGGGCCGAGGTGAGCCCTTCCCTCCCCTCCCTTCCTACTTCCAGGGCCAGTGTTGTTGTTGAGAGTGGAGATTTTCAGAGTCAAAGATTTGCAAAGTCAAAGTCAGATTTTCAGCCAACCTCTACTGAGCCTCATATCTAGGAGAGCTAGGCAGTCTCTCAGAGATGGCCAAAGTGCACAGAAGCTGAACACTCAGGGCATAAGGGCTAGGGACAACCTTGGAACAACAGGCACAGAGCAGGGACAGCTAAGGTCTCTCATCTGGGCCAGAGTGAGGATAGCTGGTGGCCCCAGCTCTGCCTACCCCCAGTCCTGGGCTTTCTGTCACCTGACCACTTTGTTTACCTCTGAACTTTGGACTTGTAGCTGGAGGCTTGAGGGAAGATGGGGGGAGGGGATAACAAATCAGGCAGTCTTGTAGAGCCAGAAAAGACAGACAGCTGGAGGAGGTTTCTAAAGTTCCCGCTCAGGTTCTTAGACTTATGATATAGGTTATTGTTAAGAGTGGCTGTTCTTGTTTACTCCTGGACACCTTTGAACCAGGTTCTGCTTTGTGGAAATCACAGACTGGCGATGCCCGGGGGATGCAGTGGGCCACCCACATGAGTACAGTGAGAGTAATCAGGTCACACTTGTTTATTACTCTGTCTTATCAGACTTACCAGACTCTACAATAGATGCCTAGACTTTGGTGATCTCTCCCTCTCTGTTCTCCCTAAGATTTTAAAATTTGGTATGCATTTTCCAGTTGGAACCAGCAACATGTCCTAGCCTTTTTAGCCACATAGGGCTGGTGACTGCTGTCTTGGACAGTGCAGCCCTGAGTAGTTATCAGGAGGCCAGCTAGTGAGGGTAGGAGTTATGTGTCCAGGGTGCCGGGTGAGCCCCTTCAAGGGGACCAGAGGCCCTGTAGTCTCTCTGGGCCAGCTGGAATGGCTCCCTAAAAGAGGAGGCTTCAAGTAACAGATAGGAAATGGGTCTCTCTCTTTCTTGCTGTTGTCTGTAATCATGTAAGGTTCACTGTCCCACTCACTCCACAGGTAGCCGAGGCCGGGGCAGGGGCTACAGGGGCCGTGGAAGCCGAGGAGGATCTCGAGGCCGAGGAATGGGCAGGGGCAGTCGAGGCCGGGGCAGAGGCTCTGTGGGAGAGCACCTGGATGATGAAGAGGACTTTTACGAGGAGGAGATGGAAGTAAGGTTTTTGTATCTCTTGGTGATGCAGTGTGACTGGCAGGCTCCCTGGGCTGCAAGTATTACGGGTGGGTACTGTGAGACTAAGGTAGGAGGACTTGTGGTTTCCCGAAGGTTAAAAGGTTCTTTGTGGGGGAAAAAACAAAGAAAAAAAAAACCTTCAGTGGCTGAAGCAGGAAAGGCACCAGATGGTAGACTGCAAAAACCCTGACCTGAGAAGTCAGGGCTTCTCTGAGTGTCTTCTACCTCTTGAGGCAGGCATAGGAGTGTGCAGAACACATACCATTCTGTCCCTGTCTTCTAAGTCCGTGTTGTGACCCATTTCTTGAAGTCCTACTGTTCCTTGTGCCCAGAAACCCTGTGCTTGGCTCTGCCCAATGGGATGGAAGTCTGAAGTGAGAAGGCCCACCATCCGTGAGGCCACTCAGTGTTAGGGTCAGTGTTGTCTGTCATATGACACTTCTGCCCTGTTCTTTCTTGAACTCAGTATGGAGAAAGTGAGGAGCCCATGGGAGATGACGATTACGATGACTACTCCAAGGAGCTGAACCAGTACCGGAGGTCCAAAGACAGCCGAGGCCGAGGTGGGCAAGGGTTCTGCAGGGACAGGTTGGCTGGGCTTCAGCAGCTGATGGCTTAGCATGGGAAGTAAAACCCCTTCTCTCCTTCTCCACAGGGTTAAGTCGAGGCCGAGGCCGGGGTTCCCGAGGAAGTCGAGGGAAGGGGATGGGCCGGGGCCGAGGTCGAGGCAGCAGAGGGGGAATGAGCAAGGGCGGGATGAACGATGATGAAGACTACTATGATGATGACATGGGCGTGAGTACACTCTTGTGATCTAATGTGGGTTTTGTTAGTTTTGTTTTCCTTTTCTTTTTAATTTATTTATATTTCTTTTTGTTTTAGAAAATTTTTTCTTTTCCCAGTTCCCCCTCCTTTCTCTCGCTCCTCCCCTTCCTCCCCCACCCCCATCCACTCCTCAGAGAGTGGGGAGTCAACAAAGTCAGGCATATCAAGTTGAGGCAAAACCAAGCCCCTCCCCCTGTATCAAGGCTGAGCAAGGTATGAATGGGCTCCAAAAAGCCAGTTCATGCACCTGGGATAAGTCCTGGTCCAACTGCCAGCCCCCCTACCTCAACAGATCAAGCCACATAATTGTCACTCACATTTAGAGGGCCTAGTTTGGTCGCATGCAGGTTTCCCAACTGTCAGTCCAATGTCTGTGAGCTTGGTTTTGTTTTCCAGTTTATCTTTCTGTGAATGGATGATTTGCCTAGTACGCACAGAGGCTAGACAAGGGCATTGTATCCTCTGGGACTGGAGTTACAAGCAGTTTTTGGGTTTTTTTTATACATTTTTTATTGATAATTATTGAGCTCTACATTTTTCTCTGCTCCCCTTCCCGCCTCTCCCCTCCTCCCCTTCAATCCTCCCCCAAGGACCCCATGCTCCCAATTTACTCAGGTGATTGCGTCTTTTTCTACTTTCTACTTCCCGTGTAGATTGGTTTGTAAGATGGTTTTCTTTGCTTTATGTTTAAAAACCACCTATGAGTGAGTATGTGTGATAATTGTCTTTCTGTGTCTGGGTTACCTCACTCAAAATAATGTTAGAATCTAGCTCCATCTATTTTCCTGCAAAATTCAAGCTGTCGTTATCTTTTTCTGCTGTGTAGTACTCCATTGTGTAAATGTACCACTTTTTTTTATCCATTCTCTGCTTGAGGGGCATTTAGGTTGTTTCCAGGTTCTGGCTATGTATGACAAACAAAGCTGCTATGAACATAGTTGAGCACATGTCCTTGTGGCACGATTGAGCATCTTTTGGATATATACCCAAAAGTGGTATTACTGGGCCTTGAGGAAGGTTGTTTCCTAATTTTCTGAGAAATCGCCACACTGACATCCAAAGGGGTTGTACCAGCTTGCATTCCCACCAGCAATGCAGAAGTGTTCCCTTTTCCCCACAACCTCTCCAGCATAAATTGTCATCAGTGTTTTTGATCTTGGCCATTCTTAACAGGTATAAGATAGAATCTCAGAGTTGTTTTGATTTGCATTTCTCTGATGACTAAGGATGTTGAACATTTCCTTAAGTGTCTTTCAGCCATTTTAGATTCCTCTGTTGAGAGTTCTCTGTTTAGGTCTGTACTCCATTTTTTTTTTATTGTATTATGTGATCTTTTGGTGTCCAATTTCTTGAGTTCTTTGTATATTCTGGAGATCAGACCTCTGTGTGATGTGGGGTTAGTGAAGATCTTTTCCCATTCTATAAGCTGTTGTTTTGTCTTGTTGACCGTGTCCTTTGCTTTACAGAAGCTTTTCAGTTTCAGGAGGTCCCATTTATTAATTGTTTCTCTCAGTGTCTGTGCTGCTGGGATTCTATTTAGGAAGTGGTTCCCTGTGCCAGTGCGTTCAAGTGTACTTCCCACTTTCTCTTCTATAAGGTTCAGTGTGGCTGGCTTTATGTTGAGGTCTTTGATCCATTTGGACTTGAGTTTTGTGCATGGTGATAGATATGGGTCTATTTTCATTTTTCTGCAGGTTGATATCCAGTTATGCCAGCACCACTTGCTAAATATGTTTTCTTTTTTCCATTTGATATTTTTTGCTTTTTTATCAAATATCAGGTGTTCAAAGATGTGTGGGTGGATTGATAATGGGGTGTTCTGTTTGGTTCCATCGTCCTCCTGTCTGTTCTTATGCCAATACCAGGCTGTTTTCAGTACTGTAGCTCTGTAGGAGAGTTTGAAGTCAGGGATTGTGATGCCTCCAGAAGTTCTTTTATTGCCCAGGATTGTTTTGGCTATCCTGGGTTTTTTGCTTTTCCAAATGAAGTTGAGTACCATTCTTTCGAGGTCTTTGAAGATTTTTGCTGGGCATTGTGTTGAATTTTTTTTTAAGATTTATTTATTCATGTATTTTATGTATATGAGTACTGTCTTCATGCATACCAGAAGAATCTGGCCGGGCAGTGGTGGTGCATACCTTTAATCCCAGCACTCGGAAGGCAGAGGCAGGTGGATCTCTGTGAGTTTGAGGCCAGCCTGGTCTACAAGAGCTAGTTCCAGGACAGGCTCCAAAGCTACTGAGAAACCCTGTCTTGAAAACCAAAAGAAAAGGGGCTGAAGAAATGCCTCAGTGGCTAAGAGCACTTATTGCTCTTGCAGAGGACCTGGGTTCGATTCCCAGCACCCACATGGTAGTTCACAGCCATATGTAGCTCCAGTTCTAGCAATTCTATGGCCTCCATGCAAGCAAAACACTTTCACATAAAATAAAGTATGTAAATCTGAACTTTAAAAATAAAAAGAAAGAAAACCAAAAAAAAAGAATCTGGTCTCATTACAGGTGGTCTTGAGTCACCACGTGGTTGCTGAGAACTGAACACTGAACACAGTCATGTGCTCTTAACCACTAAGCCATTACTCTAGCCCCCACAAGCAGTTTTGAGTGGCCATGTGGTAGTTGGAATTAAACCTGGGTCTCCTGGAAGAGCAGCTAGCAATTTTTTGTTTGTCTTTTTCGAGTTAGGGTTTTTCTGTGTAGTCCTAGCTGTCCTGAAACTCTTTGTAGACTAGGCTGGCCTCAAACTCAGATCTGCTGAGCAGCCACTTCTTAACCACTCTTAACCAGTGAACTCTCTCTCTAGCCTCTGTGATCTGATGTTTTGACCAAGGCTATTTCAGAGATTTTTGTCATTTTCTTTCTTTCTTTTACTTTTCTTTTTTTTTTTTTCTTCTTTTGGATTTTTGAGACAGGGTTTCTCTGTAGCTTTTGGAGCCTGTCCTGGAACTAGCTTTTGTAGACCAGGCTGGCCTCGAACTCAACAGAGATCGCCTGTCTTTGCCACCCGAGTGCTGGGATTAAAGGTGTGCACCACCACCGCCCGCTGACTTTTGTCATTTTCTAATGAGCTGTTCTCTGAAGGCTGATCACGTCCTGTTCCCATCAGTCCCTTAGGCAGGGGCTGATCAGTATTTTTCAGTTGCCCAGAGGGATGCCCTATTAATATAGCTTTCTGTTTAAAACCACACTTTAGCAGTACTTGCAGCCATCTTGTTAAATTTCTAAGGTGGAACGTTTTCTCAATGATATACCCCAGTGCTCTAGGAGAGTTTCCAGAAGGACTTGGCTGCCCCCTCTAAGAGGGTGTGTACCTACATAGCATATGGAGCACCAGAGTTTTTCCAGTCTGAGTTCTGTGTTGCATGTGGTGACTAAAGCTGCCTGTACCTGTCCTGTTCTCTCATACACTTAATGCACTTCCTTTTCCTCTACTACTCACAGGATGGTGGTGGTGGAAGCTACCGGCGAAGTGATCATGACAAGCCCCACCAGCAGTCTGACAAGAAAGGCAAAGTCATCTGCAAGTACTTCGTGGAGGGGCGATGCACTTGGGTAAGCAGAACCCGAGGACGTGTGGCATACATGGACAGGCTTTCGTAGTGCACACTGTTGTGGAGGGGGAAGGGCAGCCTGGAAGTCTCAGCTCATTTCTTAGAAGTAAGAGGACAGAGAGGAAGCAAGATGATGTGTTGCGAGTTTGAGGCTTAGGGATGCTTTATGATAGAACTTTTCGTTTAGTCTCTAGAGGTTCAAATGAATCTATAAAGATTAATTTCTTCTGGTTATGCCATTGAACTTCAGGATTGGAGAGTTGGGTTTTTTTCTACTTTTTATTTTCTTTATTTGTTTGTTTGTTTTTGAGGCAGGGTTTGCCTGTGTAGCCCCAGCTATCCTGTAACTTACTCTGTAGAGCAGTGTGACCTAGAAATCATACAGATCTGCCCCGTCTCTGCTTCCCAAGTGCTGGGATTAAAGGTGTGCGCCACCACACCTGGCTTGGAGAGGCTTTATTAAAGACTCCAGGAAGACTCAACCTTGGGCTTCAGAGCTGTGCAAAAGAGAAGTATGGCCACTTAAGACAGTGGGCTTGTGACTGTGATAGGAAGGCACCAGGGAGGTGGCACATAGGCTGAGTGGTGCTGCTCCCACAGAAGTCAGGAAGAAATAGCTATTCTTAGCAGATAGTTGTGTATAAAATAATCCTTATCACTCTCAGTTTTAACTCTGCTGATTTCAACACATACATGTTTGTCACTCAACAAGGAGTCTCATTCAGGGAGTTCAAGGCTACTGCAGTGGTCAGTGGCTCTCTAGGGACCTAAATTCCTTCATATTTAAACATGTGGCATTTGAGGAGGTGGTGGAGCACCCAGGAGACAGAGGTGGGCAGATCTCTATAGAGTTTGAGGCCAGCCTGGTCTATAGAGCGAGTTGCAGGATAGCTAGGGCTATACAGAGAAACTCTGTCTCAGAAAAAGAAAAGATGGAGAAAGTATCTGCTTTTTGCCAGGTGCATGCTTTTAATCCCAGCACTTGGGATACAGAGGCAGGCAGATCACTGAGTTTGAGGCCAGCCTGGTCTATGTGTCAAGCTATAGACGTAGTGAGATCTTGTCTCAAAACATAAAAATGTATTTTAAGTCAAGAAGAATCCTGCCTGGAAGGTTCTACTTGTATTTTATCGGCTAAATAAACAAAGGGAGCTGGAAAGTGGGGTATGTTTAGTCAGGCAGTCTTCCTCCAACAAAACCAGGGTTCAGTTAAGAAGGACAATACATGGGACTGACTTAAGTAAAGCGTTTTCGTTGTCAGACAGCAAATGGTATGCAGCAGAGCAGATGGGAGAGGAAGGAAAGAGGTGATTTAGGAGGAAACAAATGGCCAGAAGTGCTCAGGGCAATATGGGGAGTAGGCATTGGGTTGGGAAGCACCATTTGGGAGTTTGCTTTTCCCTAGGGAATATTTTTTTAATCTGTGGTCCCTCAGTAGACACAAGTGAATCAGAACTCATTTTCCCGACCCTCACTCTTCCTGCTTCTCTTCCAGGGAGACCACTGCAATTTTAGCCATGACATCGAACTGCCAAAGAAGCGAGAGCTGTGCAAGTTTTACATCACGGGGTTCTGTGCTCGGGCTGAGAACTGCCCCTACATGCATGATATCCTTTGCTGTCCCATCTATCCTGGTTGCCCTGTGCTGCTCCTCCTGGGTGCCTCACTGGGCTGCCTCCCTTTTCTGCCCCTTTGACCCACTGTCCCAGCTGTCCACATGTTCACCCAAGAAAGTCCACACACATCCTTTACCATTCCCTTTTCTGTCAAAGTCTGCAGACCTTTTCCAAGGCCAGCTCTGCAGGCCAGAACTTGCTCTGAAATAAAGCAGTGTTGAGAATGGCAACTGGCCTTGGGTCGGCTGCCAGCCACTGCACAACCATGAGTGTGTCACCTCACTTCCAAAACAAAGGGGGTTGCTTATGCTTTGGGATGGGTTCTGAGAGGAAGCATTTACCTTAATTAGTCATGAACGTGACTTTCCCTGTAAGTTATACCACACCACTGGGAACTGCATCAATGGTGATGACTGCATGTTCTCTCATGATCCGCTGACTGAGGAGACACGAGAGCTTTTAGATAAGGTAATGTCTGGGGTGATATGGACTCTACAGGATCAAAGTTCCCAGTTGGGATATCTGGACTAAAACTTTGTTAGGGGGAAACAGCTAAATTCCTTCCTACAGGAGAGGTGGGGGTCATATTGTATCCTACCCAGACCTGAGCCACTGTCTTCCCTAGGAGACAGCAGAATGAAAGGAATGTCACCTTGTGGAATTTTGTAGAGAGACAGAGATGCACAGAGGGGAAATGCCAGTGTCTCTCTGAGTCACAGGGACTCATACGGAGAAGGGAGGGAGGCTCAGGATCTACAAACCAGGTGCCATTTGACATTCACCTTGGTATCTGTTGTTCTTCTCTAAACTAGCAGTTTGTATGGATGCTCACTTTGGCCATTCCTTTTGGGAGCCTAGGGCAAGATGATCAGCATCCAGTCACTTAGGTCTTGGAAAGGTCCAGTAGTGTCTGATTGAGGGCCGCCCCCTGCTGGAAGTTCAATGTTCACACTCAAGCAGGAGCCCAGTCATCCCTCTTGGATTGATTTAGTTTTTCTTATAACTTTGTTTTAGTTTTAAAAGTTTGGTTGGGGGGGTGTTTTTTGCTCGTTTGTCTATTTATTTATTTATTTATTTATTTATTTGCTTTTATTTTTTGAGAGATGGTCTCTTATGTAGCCCTGGGTGTCCTAGAGCTTGCTGTAGAGACCAGAATGTCCTCAAACTCAAAGAGACCCCTCCCCATACAGTGCTGGGATTAAAGATGTGCAGCACTGTATTAGCTATATTATTTAAGTTTTTATTACATTTTTTTGTCTACCTTTTTCTTTTTTGCTTTGTTTTGGTAATGTGGCCCAGGCTGACCTCTTTATTCCTTCCTCCTACTCTTCTCAATGCTAAATATGCAGGCATAGACTCCCAGTTTCACTTGCTAAATTTTTAATGAGCCGTTTTCCAGCTATCTGGTCTACTTTGGGAAGCTTGCCTCCATGAGGCAAGTGATAGGGCTTATGGGAGCAGTGGAAATAGGCATTAAAAACATGAAGCAGGCTTCTCCCTGTCCCCTGTGTGGGTAGGATTTGCCTCATTTTCTTTCTTCCTTTTTGAGAAGACAAGGGTTTCTCTGTAGCTTTGGAGCCTGTCCTGGAACTAGCTCTTGTAGACCGGGCTGGCCTCGAACTCACAGAGATCTGCCTGCCTCTGCCTCCTGAGTGCTGGGATTAAAGGAGTGCACCACAACTGCCCTGCTGAGATGGGGCTTCTTTGTGTAACATCCCTGACTGTCTTAGAACTCAATTTGTAGACCAGACTGGCCTTGAACTCACAGAGATCTGCTTGCCTCTGTTTACTGAATGCTGAGATTAAAGGCATGAGCTTTCACTGCCAGGCAAAGATCCTCCCTCCCTCCCTCCCTCCCTCCCTCCCTTTCTTTTGTCTCTTATCCATTCTTTTTGACTTTTTTTTTTTTTTTTTGGTTTTTCAAGGCAGGGTTTCTCTGTAGCTTTGGAGACTGTCCTGGAACTAGCTCTTGTAGACCAGGCTGGCCTCGAACTCACAGAGATCCGCCTGCCTCTGCCTCCCGAGCGCTGGGATTAAAGGCATGCTCCACCACTGCCTCGCACTGCCTCGCTGCAGGCAAGATTTTACTTCATGCACTTCTCATAACCTCATATGTTTACTAGCTCCCATGATGAGAAAATACTCAGCAACCCAAATTAATGTTATTAATAGGGATATAGATTATAGATCAGTTTCACAAAGAAGCCAATTAATCTCAAGATCGCAAATCCTATTGCTATTGCCACAGCAGTATTCTGGAATTCTTTTCTGTTGTATTTGGTGCATCTTTTAACCAGTCCAGTTACAAACTGCTGACTTGGCTACACAGACTTCATCACCTGATCCGTGATGGTTTGCTGGATGGCAGTTCGAGAAGGTAGAGTCTCGTAGCACAGGAGAGGACTTACTTTCTTAGGTGTTGCGTTATGCAAGAGTACAAAATCTCTGCTGCACAATTTAGACCCACATATACGAATTCTCAACAGCTGAAACCCCTCTATCTTTTCCTGTCAATGTCCTATCCCAATTGCCCCTTAGCAACTGCCTCTATGGTTTCTTTCCCTATGGTTACTTTTTTGTTTGTTTGTTTGGGTTTTTTTTTGTTTGTTTGTTTGTTTTTTTGAGACAGGGTTTCTCTGTGTAGCTTTGGAGCCTATCCTGGCACTAGCTCTTGTAGACCAGGCTGTCCTCGAACTCACGGAGATCCTCCTGCCTCTGTCTCATGAGTGCTGGGATTAAAGGTGTGTGCCATCACCACCCAGTGTCCCTAAGGTTACTTTTTTAGGGAATCATAAGGATGGGCAGCAGGGGGTAACTAAGTGGTAGAGCCTATGCTTCTTATGCACAAGGCACTGGGTTTGATCCCTGTTGTCACAAGAGAAAAATGAGTGTTTTCTAAGTAGAACTGTACAGTAGGTTACTACTGCCTAGTGTATGCCATAAGGCACTTTTCCATATACTCATGGCTCTGTGGGTCTCTACCGTTTAGTGGTGTGGACTGCAGAGTTGAACTTAGCTGATGGCTAAGTTTGTTGATTGAGGTATTGGTTGAAATACCTTTGTATATTTCCAGTTTGGGCAAAAACTTAGAATTTGTGACAACTACCTACCTTTCTTACTTGTGTATGCAGGTGGTAAGCATGCCTCTCTCTTTTTTTCTTTTTTCTTTTTGGCTGGTTAGTTTTTTCTGACAAGGTTTCTCTGTGTATCCCTGACTGTTCTGGAACTCGTACCATAGACCAGGCTGACTTTATATCCATAGTGATTAGCCTGCCTCTATCTGCAGAGTGTGTGTGCCAACACACTTGGTAGTGACTGTCATTTTTGCATTATAGCATCAACTCTGCTGAAAGATTTGGGGACATAGCTGGACACTAGAAGTCGTGATAGACAAGAGCCTTTTAGCAGTGTCATTGCCAGTAGGGAGGCCATGCATGAAAAGGTTGTAAAGGAGTGTAGGGACAGATAGCTGTACACTCCCTCCACCTGTGCTGAAATGGCTGATAGGTAGTTTATGGTCTATCCTCTGGACATTTTCTCATGTGTTTTTTGCATGTCCGTGTCATTGTGCTGGATTGAAAGGCCTGGTAAGGAATGGACTCGGGCATCCTTCTTAGGCTGTCAGGTCTGCATTGTGGAAGGCAGATGGGTGTTATCTTCTTGGCAGATATGGAAGGCAGAGCTCAACTGTAGGACTGCCTGAGAAAGGTTGCGTGTCCATGTTAGAGAGCATCTCTAAGGGTGCTGAGCTGGGTGCCAGCAAGATTGCTTTCATCTAGTTTGTTGCCTGGCAGTACTTGATAGGGTTGAGCCCCCAGGCCTATCCTAGCTGGTAACTGTAAAGGATATTGGCCAGGTTTTCACACTTTCTCACTGGTAGTGAGAAGTACAATGTGTTTTGAAGCCTTGCTGGGCAAATCTGTCTCAGGGCATTGCAGACCTGTGGACATTATAATGGGAAGCATGGCAGTGAGGGGAGGTTGATATTTTCCTGCCTCAGCATCCCCAGTGCTAAGATTACAGATGTGTACCGCTATGCCCAGTTGAAGATGAATTTAGGTCCTAGACCCTACACTCTGAAGGCCCTCTGCAGGCTTGTGTTTTAAGTTTTTTCTCAGAAAATTCAGCTTTCCACACAGTTTGACTTGGTGTGATTTCCTTTGATACCCACAGATGTTGGCTGATGATGCAGAAGCAGGTGCTGAGGACGAGAAGGAGGTGGAAGAGCTGAAGAAGCAGGGCATTAACCCCTTGCCCAAGCCACCTCCTGGCGTGGGGCTCCTGCCCACTCCTCCACGGCCCCCTGGGCCCCCAGCTCCCACCTCTCCTAATGGCAGGCCCATGCAGGGTGGCCCTCCTCCCCCACCCCCACCTCCACCCCCACCTCCTGGGCCTCCTCAAATGCCCCTGCCAGCACATGAGCCACTGTCCCCGCAGCAGCTACAGCAGGACATGTACAACAAGAAGATCCCCTCTTTGTTTGAGATTGTGGTGCGGCCCACAGGGCAGCTAGCTGAGAAGCTGGGCGTGAGGTGAGTATACTGCCCACAGAAGCATAGGAGAATGGCCTGGTACGGCCCTGCCCTTCTCCGAAGCTGTCAGATCCTATTTGGTCTCTTGGCTCAGGCTTCAAGTGAACATTGCAGGTGTCCTGGGCTGGGTGCCACTACCTTTTTCTCAGCAGCTTCCTCACAAGTACCATTTTCTCCTCTAGGTTCCCTGGACCTGGTGGACCCTCAGGGCCAATGGGTCCTGGCCCCAACATGGGACCCCCAGGGCCAATGGGGGGTCCCATGCATCCTGACATGCATCCTGACATGCACCCTGACATGCACCCAGATATGCACCCAGACATGCATCCAGATATGCATCCTGACATGCACCCTGACATGCATCCTGACATGCCAATGGGTCCTGGCATGAACCCTGGTCCTCCCATGGGTCCTGGTGGCCCCCCAATGATGCCGTATGGTCCTGGAGACTCCCCACACTCGGGAATGATGCCTCCCATCCCACCAGCCCAGAACTTCTATGAGAACTTCTACCCACAGCAGGAAGGCATGGAAATGGAGCCGGGGCTCGTCGGGGATGCAGGTATGTAGGCACCAGCTGGGCTGCAGAGCTGGCTCATCAATGCGGGATGGTGGGCAGAAGGGACTTTTCTTCTTTGGTCGAGTCTTACAGCAGCATTCCAATCCCATTCTTGTCTCATGGGTGTTTTCAGTATTGTGGGACCTTTTGCCTTGTGAGAGCAGAACTCTTGTGTTAGGGGTCAGTGTAGGAAGCTGTGCTCACCTGGTATCAGTCAGAAGCAAGCTTTAGGAAACTGTGCTCATGCAAGTGCCTTAGAAAAGGTCTCTCTTCAGGTAATGCTGGGCTTGGTGACTTTGCCTGCCTGACCCCATGACTGGACAGGTTCCTTCCTCTCTTTCCTGTGATGTTAACAACCTGTGTCAGGACTAGATGTTGTGGGTGGCAATAGAATATATATTGCAGCCTCAAAAAGGAGGAGGGACCAGCCCCAGCCCAGAGCTCACAGCAAGTGTCCTCTGTCCTTGCTGTGCTTACATTTTAGTAGAGGGAAGCAGAGAGAAGTCAATTGATTCATTTGCACATTGGCCATTGTTAGAAAATAGCATGGGACAGTGTAAAGAGTGGTGGGACATAGCCAAGGCCCTAGCAGGGACAGTCAACTGGAGCTTCTCTGAGAAGGTGACCAGGTATCACAGCTGGCCAGCTGTCTGAGCAGAATGCTTATGCTATAAAGGAAGGAGTGTGTGTCACCTGGCAGTAGTGGCCTTGCCTACTCTACAGAACAATGGGGGGCCACGGGATATGCGTTCCTATGGTTCCCAGTACTCAGGAGGCTGAAACTGGTGGATCACTTCGAGTTCTGGGCCAGCCCAGGATACAGTGAGACTACCAAACAATCGGAACAGTGGAGGAAATTCCCAGGCTTCCATGGAGTTGCCCACAGCAGATGTGCCCAGATGGTGGCATGGGGATAGCCAAGAGTCCAGAGACAGGTCATATGTTTTGTACATGGCACTTTGGAGCCAGTGTGACCTGTATGTGCTATGTAGGGCTGAAAGGAGCATCTTGGAGGATGGGTACAAGCATAGGCAGACCTTTACTGAAGCTCAGGCTGGTCTGTTGGATGTGAGCATCACTACTGCCTCAAAGCACAAGGAGCCTGTCTGTGGGCTTGAGCAACCATAGTGTATGCATGGCATATACATATGGTAAAGAGTAGGGCTTTAAGAGATGCTGGAAAAGGCAGGCCGCCGAGATTGAGGTACTAGTGCCTGGTCTGCATTAGTTGGCTTGTTGATGGTAGGTGTCGCTATAAAAAGTGAGCTCGTCATATGAGTTCCAGAAGGCACCCTTTAGAGCACAGAGCTGCTGTGGTTTCTGCACACCTATGTGGCCTTCTTGTAATTTGTGTTCTGTGGCGGTGTAGCCTCAGCCTGTGACTGAGCATAAATTCGGTCTCATTTGGCTCATGTACTGACCAAATTCAGGCTGTGGCAGTAGGCCTCCTATCACTATGTGTGAATATTTACCAGTTTTGCAGTTTGTGGTGTGTGTGTGTATGTGTTTGTGTATGTGGGTTGCACATGAGCAGACTGCACCTGTGGGTAGACCAGGTTGACGTCAGTTGGCTGTATATATTGAGGCAGAGAATCATTTGAACTTAAAGATCATCAACTCATTTGAACTTGAAATCGCCATCTCAGCTAGTCTGGCTAACTAGCTCTAGGAATACCCTGCCTGCTTCCCAAGCACTGGTATTACAGGCTGTTGCCATGTCTTGCCTTGCTTTATGTACAGTTGTGCAACAGTAGCACACTGAACCATCTTTCCAGTCCCCAGTTTCTCAATTTAAACTATTTAAAATACCAGACTGGCTTTCCTGGTAGCATGGACTACATCTCTGATGCTCAGTATATTGCCCCAGCTGGATAAGAGTCCTTACCACATGTGGAAGGAACAGAGTGGTGCTCTTAACAAACTCTGGCTCACCATTCTACATTCAGGGGGCTGCAGTAAGATAATGGTGCTGTGTCTAATGCACATAGTAGAGCTGGTTGGTGAGGGAGGGAAGACTTGCTGTGGCCATGCAAGGGGATCTGCCTTGCCCTGCCATCCATCTGCCTATGTACTCATTAATTCTAGTGTCCAGGACCCCTAGAGGACAGAGAGGAGAGGGGTTGCCCTGAGCTGTACTGAGGTTTTTAGTGAGTTTTGTTCTCTTCTGGTTCTGCTTCTGGGAGATACAGTGATTTTCTTTCTTACAGGCATGTCCAACCTGCTGCTTAGGCACTGCATGCAGCTGAGAGTAGATGTGAATGCAACATAACACAAAATCTTAAACCTAAACAGGGCGGTGGTGGCACTCGCTTTTAATCCCAGCACTCGGGAGGCAGAGGCAGGCGGATCTCTGTGAGTTCGAGACCAGCCTGGTCTACAGAGTGAGTTCCAGGATAGACTCCAAAGCTACACAGAGAAACCCTGTTTAAAAAAAAAAAAAATCTTAAACCTAATGACCTTTATGACTAGGCTGACCATGATGGCTCACACCTTCAGACCCAGCACTTGAGAGGCAGAGGCAGGTGAATCCCCCTGTGAGTTCAAAGCCAGCCTGGTCTATTAGAGAGTTTCAGGACTTTTTTGTGCGAGATTATTTTTACTTTGATTACGTGCTTTCTCAAGCATAAACTTGGTAGATGACAACATCACATCACAATGTCAAACAGTTGGACATGCCTTCAAGAAACCATGAGACAGCTCATGGCAGATGATGAACCAAGCCTGCTTCCTGTGAGGACAGCAGCAGCTACCTAGCCTGAAAGGGATATGGCCTGTCTACAGGAAGTTTCTATCTGAGGCATATGCACTCAGTTCTGCTGACATCCATAAGCATCCACCATGCCCTTCCTGAGCTTCATCCTTTCCCTGCCAGCTGGCCCACTGTGGGCTCCTGCTGGACTCTCAAGGCACCCAGGCCTGGGGAGGAGAAAGGGACGGGTAGCCATCCTCATCCTCGCACTTGCCACCAAGCTTGGCTTTTCCAACGGAGGCCTTCCCGACACAAACCCTCTTCCCTGCCACAGAGGACTACGGGCACTACGAAGAGCTGCCGGGGCAGCCTGGGGAGCCCCTCTTCCCTGAGCACCCTCTGGAGCCTGACAGCTTCCCCGAGGGAGGGCCCCCAGGCCAGCTGAAGGCGGGCGCCGGTGTCCCCGACTTCCTGCCCTCGGCCCAGAGGGCCCTGTACCTGAGGATCCAGCAGAAGCAGCAGGAGGAGGAGAGAGCGAGGAGGCTGGCTGAGAGCAGCAAGCAGGACCGGGAGAATGAGGAAGGCATGTGTCCCCCGGCAGGGGCCCAGCCGGCTCTGTGCAGGGACGAGGGGGGGCACCTAGGCTGGGTGCTGTGTCTGAAAGAAGCTTGGCAGGGAGGCCTGTCCTGAGCTGCTGCCTCACGCTGAGGCCAGGGTTCCTCTGTATTTTGGAGAGGGTGGTGGGCTGGTTCCTAACAGAGACAGTGCCCTTCCTGAAGCTTTAGTGACACTCTTGTGGCCTGATCCCTAGAACATATACTTGGGAATTCAAAGCCAAAGATGGGCCAGCCAGCCATAGAGATACGGATCACCAGTGGTGTAGTCACAGGCTCAAGTGGTCGCCCCAGTGGCATCCACCTTAGGGCTGAATGGACCAAAGGTCTCAGGAATTTGGAGGAAGCCAGTGGGGACAACAGGAGGAAAGACAAAGTAGGTGGCTCAGGTTTCCCTCCTGGCTCTGTTTGTGGTTGTACTTGCCCTTCCCTGACCCCTGGACTGTTTTGAGGGTCTGGGGATGTGTATGTGAGCTGTCAGCATGGCTGTTGTCCAGACCTCTAGAGAGAGGTGACTAGAGCTGGTCTGGACCAAACCTGCCTGGAGGGTAGGAAGACACAGTAGGACCCTGGGCTCTGAGGCCCAGCCTTACCTTGACTTAATGGCACAATACCTCCATTTCCTTATCTGTCCAGTGAGCATGTTTATGATAGGACCTCCTGGGGTGATGTGTGAGTTACTCAGGTCAGACCACCTACCAGGGATGGTACTGGCCTGAGAGAGAAGCCACGATGATGTCAATGCCCAGAGCCAGGTTGTGCACCCCTGGCTTCCAGCTGGGGCCGTAGGAGATGTTAACTAACAGCACAGAACCACACACCAGGGCACCAAGGGGTCCACGAGGCCTATGGGATATGGCCATTCATGCCTCCCACTACTCTGCTCTCTCTCAGGTGACACTGGAAACTGGTACTCAAGTGACGAGGATGAGGGGGGAAGCAGTGTCACATCTATCCTCAAGACCTTGAGGCAACAGACATCAAGCCGACCCCAAGCTTCAGCTGGGGAACCGAGCAGCAGTGGGCTGGGGGATCCCCGCTTGCAGAAAGGACACCCCACAGGAAGCCGGCTGGCTGACCCCAGACTCAGCCGTGACCCCAGACTCAGCCGCCATGCAGAGACTTCAGGAGGGACTGGCCCAGGGGACTCAGGGCCCTCTGACCCTCGGTTGGCTCGTGCCCTGCCCACCTCCAAGACTGAAGGCAGCCTTCATTCCAGCCCTGCAGGCCCCAGCAGTTCAAAAGGGCAGACCACTGCAGAAGAGGAGGAAGGGGAGCGGGCCTTGCGCGAGAAGGCAGTGAACATTCCCCTGGACCCCCTGCCTGGGCACCCACTGCGGGACCCTCGCTCTCAGCTACAGCAGTTCAGCCACATTAAGAAAGATGTGACCCTGAGCAAGCCAAGCTTTGCCCGCACTGTGCTCTGGAACCCTGAGGACTTGATCCCCCTGCCCATCCCCAAGCAGGACGTGCCCCCAGTGCCTGCTGCCCTGCAGTCCCTGCCTGCCCTGGATCCCAGGCTGCACCGCTCCACACCCCCTGGGCCTCCCAACACCCGGCAGCGTCCAGGCTCCACAGATCCCAGCACATCTGGCTCTAGCCTACCTGACTTTGAACTTCTGTCTCGAATCCTCAAGACTGTCAACGTCAACACCCCTGGCCAGAGTGACAAACCCAGCGACCCCAGGGTGCGGAAGACCCCTACTGACCCCAGGTTACAGAAGTCAGATCCTGCGTCAACATCCCGTGCAACCAAGCCCTGTTCCACCGAAGCATCACCTCCTGCTGCCAGCCCAAGTGGAGACTCATCCCCACCAGCCACGGCTCCCTATGACCCCCGAGTGCTAGCAGCTGGTGGCCTGGGCCAGGGCAGCAGCAGCGGGCAGAGCAGTGTGCTGAGTGGCATCAGCTTGTATGACCCAAGGACTCCCAATGCAGGTGGCAAAGCTGCAGAGCCAGCCTCTGACACGAGTGCTCAGCCGAAGGGTCCTGAGGGCAACGGCAAGAGCTCAGCCTCCAAGGCAAAAGAGCCCCCATTTGTCCGCAAGTCTGCCCTGGAGCAGCCAGAGACAGGGAAGGTCGGTGCAGATGGGGCCACAGCCACGGACAGATACAATAGCTACAACCGGCCCCGGCCCAAGGCCACTGCAGCACCCATTGCTGCCTCATCCACCCCGCCCCCTGAGGGGGCCACACCCCAACCTGGAGTGCACAACCTGCCAGTGCCCACCCTCTTTGGGACTGTGAAGCCTGCCCCCAAAACAGGCACAGGAAGCCCATTTGCTGGCAACAGCCCTGCTCGTGAGGGTGAACAGGATGCAGGGTCCCTGAAGGACGTTTTTAAAGGCTTTGACCCCACAGCCTCCCCCTTTTGCCAGTAGTATCTGTTGGGGCCAGTGCTCCCTCCACTCCACCACCCTTCCAGGGTGACATTTAAGGGCAGCAACCAGAGTTACGGGTGGGGGACAGGCAGGGTGTTCTTTCTTAACATTTTTCTTCCCTTTCTTCCTTTTTAAGTAGTACTTTCTTTGAGTCATAAATTGTATCTAACCGTCTTGGGTTCTGGTCAGTGCTACAGGCTCCTGGGCTCGCTCTTTCTAATGAGCAACTTGTACCCTGCCTTGGACAGTGGCAAGTACCCAGCCTGGGGCTTTCCCGGAACTAAGGGAAGCCTAAGTGTCTGGGAAGGCGCTGAAAGCCACTCACCCTGTGCTGCTGGGAGATGACTGAAGCACATTTGGTGGAAAGCTGGTGCAGGAGTTTCTAAAGCCCCAGGGTGAGCTGCCTTTCTTCAGCATGCAACCTGTGACAGCCTGCTTCAGGACAGAGCAACAGAGAAGTGAGAAAATGTCCAGAGGAGAAAAAGGTCCTGGTCCTAACCTGCTCGGGCCTGTGCATCCCACATCCTCCGTCCAGGGTTTGTCCTGAAAGTGACAACCTCTAGCCCTCCAGGAGACTCTGGGTGAGACAGACCTGCAGCCTGTAGGCCTGAGAGGTGGGGCAGCCCCTCAAAGCATTCTCCCTCAGTATTACCTGTCCAGTGCCACTGGCCTGACCCTCGAGACAGCTCAAGGATCCGTGGTGTCGCCACCTGCCAGACTCCCAAGGAGGGAAGCCAAGGGTGGCCCTGGCAAAGTGTGTCTGCTAGCTGCTTTTATGCGCCTTAGCCGTGTTCCCGGTAGAGTACCAGATAGTGTTTGCTTTTCCCTCCCAAGCCGACCGAAGCAGGGCATCAGCTGTCTGTTGCTATGTTGGATTAGTGGGTGCTTTCCAAAAGGGGGCCTGAGGAAACAGCAGAGTCTGGGGCCAAAGTGGTGTGTTGGTCCTTTCTAGGAAAGGAACCTTGGGGTGGGGAGGCCTAAGGCATCTGCCAGATCCCAGTCAGCGGAGGCATTGCCACAGCCTCCCCTACTGGTAACCTTAGGTCTGGCCTTATCCAGGCCCCAGGAGAGACTTCCTGTGACCAGGTCCCCAAGATTGGATCCGGGAACTGGGTAAGACCTGCTGCAGGCCTTTCTGTCTCTGGGTCACTCGCCAAGCCCTAGAGGTCTGCTTTCTTGTAGCCTGCCTTTTCTATATTGGGTCTCTTGGCTCAGCTGCTTCCTTTTGGTGGTAAGGAAACCTGACACACAGCCAGTGGGTCCCCTCCACCTCAGGGGGAGACAGGCTCCCACATCCCCATCCGTCCCTCCCCCAATGCCCTCCACATCCCAAAGAGAAATCCCTTCAAAACAATTCTGGGCCTGAAGCTGGGGTGGGAGGGGCTTGTGCCCACAGGCTAACACCCTGTGGGGTCAGTGCACCAAGATCAAGTTGGTTTTGTTTGTCTTTGTGTTTTTTATTTTGTTTTGTTTTCTTAAACAATCATCAATGAGATTTGTCTTTGGACTCCAGCCTTGGCCTCCAAGACTGGGGCCATGGTAAGTGTAGGATAGGAAGAGTAGTGTGGCAGTGTTTGGATCCCACCCCACCCCTTTGAAAGTTCTCTTTTGTAAAAGCCAGGCTTGGTCGTTCCTACCTGTCATCCCCTCACTCAGGAGGCAGAGGCAGGAGGATCACGAGTTCAAAACCAGGCCGGTCTACATTAGAAAAATAAAATTTTTCTTTTGTTAAAAGAAAATTAAATGAATTTTTAAATATGAAATCTGTGGGTGAGAGGAACTATTCCTCCTCTTGGAATAGTCAGCCGAAGACCCTCATGGGACAAGGAACTCCGCCTGAATCCCCACTCGCCATCAGGCCACACTTTTAAAGAAAAATTGTTCTCTAACCAGGATTGTAACAAAAGTGTAAATAGCATTTCTGAGTTGAAAGTCGATGGTGCAAATATGTATATAACGTACTGTATTTTTACAATGATCGTCGCATGGCTCTCCCGCCCCCTTTTGTACTCAGTATCTGTCTTCCAGAAACTTCACCTGCCTTCTCTCATGTGGTCTCTTAATCCAGTAATTGTATTACTGCCATTAAAGGATGCAGTTATTTTAAACAGTCTGCCAGTCGAGTCTCATTTCTGCCCTGCCAGGGAACAAACAAGGCGGGGGTGGAGTGTAGCAGGGCTCTCAGTTGTTTCATTACAGTGAGCCAAGCCCAGGCTTTGTGCCTGTTGTGGAGGACTAGGCCCCGCCACATCGCCAGGCCCCAGATACTCAACAACAATAGCCAGACCCGCACAGGCATGTGATCCTAGCACTTGGAATGCTCAGGCAGGAGAATGATGAGTTTGAGGCCACCTTAGGCTAGACCTGAAGTAAAGGAAGGGAAAAACCTCCTGCCTTCCCTTTCTGTGTGCTGGGATTCCAGGTGCACACTACCAAGCCCCACTTTGTGAGTACACGATAGAAACATGGATATGTACACACCCCTACAGATAAAGATGGTTCAGCTTGGCTTTTTTTTTTTTTTTTTTGGTTTTTCGAGACAGGGTTTCTCTGTAGCTTTGGAGCGTGTCTTGAAGCTAGCTCTTGTAGACCAGGCTGGTCTCGAACTCACAGAGATCCGCCTGCCTCTGCCTCCCGAGTGCTGGGATTAAAGGTGTGCGCCACCACTGCCCAGCTCAGCTTGGCTTTTGACACTAGAGTGTGCCTATTCAGTGAACTTTGAATTTGGATCTTTTCCCTGGCTAGCAATCCTGAATTTTTGTTTGTTTGTTTGTTTGGGTGTTTTGTTTTTGAGGCAGGGTTTTATTGGCTTTCAGTTCATATAGCTAAGGATGACCTTGAACTCATGGCCTTCCTGTCTTCCTGTGCTAAGATCACAGGCATATGCTACCAACTGAGCTATATCCTCAGCCCAGCAGCACACAGTTGTATTTGCAAAGCTGGGATGAGGAAGAGAGTTGCAGCTGGAAGTCAGACACGAGGCCTTCATTACCAAGCAAGGCAGGTTTGTGTCCAATGCTGTACCCTGAGCATGCTAAAGTAAGCTGTGCTCACGGCTCTAAAGGGACTTAGGTGTAATGATACTGTTTCTTGTTTGTTTGAGACATGGTTCGCCTGTGAAGCCTAGGCTGGACTTATACCTATAAATGTCCTGCATGCAATTTCTCTGTCTCACCCTCCCATAGGCTGTGATCATAGATGTACCTCACCAAGCCCGGCTATTTATAGCTTTTTATTTTATTTTTTTGAGACAGGGTTTCTTTGAAACTTTAGAGAGTCTGTCCTGGAACTCACTGTAGACTAGGCTGGCCTTGAACTGACAGAGATCCATCTGTCTCTGCCTCCCGAAGCAACATACCTGTTATATATTCATTTTATTGATATTATTGATTATATTTATTGATTATATTGACTTATATGTTATTGATATTTATTGAGCTCTACATTTTTTCTGCCCCCCTCTCTGCCTTTCCCCTCCCCCTTCAATTCTCCCCCAAGGTCCCCATGCTCCCAATTTACTCAGGTGATCGTGTCTTTTTATACTTTCTACTTCCCATGTAGATTATATCTATGTAAGTCTCTCTTAGTGTCTGTATTGTTATCTAAGTTCTCTGGGATTGTGGTTTGTAGGCTGGCTTTCTTTGCTTTATGTTTAAAAACCACCAATGAGTGAGTATATGTGATAATTGTCTTACTGTGTCTGGGTTACCTCACTCAAAATAATGCTTTCTAGTTCCATCCATTTTCCTGCAAAATTCAGGCTGTCGTTCTTTTTTTCTGCTGTGTAGTACTCCATTGTGTAAATGTACCACTTTTTTTTTATCCATTCTTCACTCAAGGGGCATTTAGGTTGTTTCCAGGTTCTGGCTATGTATGACAAACAAAGCTGCTATGAACATAGTTGAGCACATGTCCTTGTGGCACGATTGAGCATCCTTTGGATATATACCCAAAAGTGGTATTACTGGGCCTTGAGGAAGGTTGTTTCCTAATTTTCTGAGAAATCACCACACTGACATCCAAAGGGGTTGTACCAGCTTGCATTCCCACCAGCAATGCAGAAGTGTTCCCTTTTCCCCACAACCTCTCCAGCATAAGTTGTCATCAGTGTTTTTGATCTTGGCCATTCTTACAGGTGTGAGATGGAATCTTAGAGTTGTTTTGATTTGCATTTCTCTGATGACTAAGGATGTTGAACATTTCCTTAAGTGTCTTTCAGCCATTTTAGATTCCTCTGTTGAGAGTTCTCTGTTTAGTTCTGTACTCCATTTTTTTTTATTGGATTATGTGATCTTTTGGTGTTCAATTTATTGAGTTCTTTGTATATTTTGGAGATCAGACCTCTGTGTGATGTGGGGTTAGTGAAGATCTTTTCCCATTCTATAGGCTGTTGTTTTGTCTTGTTGACCGTGTCCTTTGCTTTACAGAAGCTTTTCAGTTTCAGGAGGTCCCATTTATTAATTGTTTCTCTCAGTGTCTGTGCTGCTGGAGTTCTATTTAGGAAGTGGTTCCCTGTGCCAGTGCGTTCAAGTGTACTTCCCACTTTCTCTTCTATAAGGTTCAGTGTGGCTGGCTTTATGTTGAGGTCTTTGATCCATTTGGACTTGAGTTTTGTGCATGGTGATAGATATGGGTCTATTTTCATTTTTCTCCATGTTGATATCCAGTTACGCCAGCACCACTTGTCAAATATGCTTTCTTTTTTCATTTGATATTTTTTGCTTCTTTTTCAAATATCAGGTGTTCGAAGATGTGCGGATTGATATCTGGGTCTTCTGTTTGGTTCCATTGGTCCTCCTATCTGTTCTTATGCCAGTACCAGGCTGTTTTCAGTACTGTAGCTCTGTAGTAGAGTTTGAAGTCAGGGACTGTGATGCCTCCAGAAGTTCTTTTATTGCCCAGGATTGTTTTGGCTATACTGGGTTTTTTGCTTTTCCAAATGAAGTTGAGTACCATTCTTTCAAGGTCTTTGAAGAATTTTGTTGGGATTTTGATGGGCAGATCTTGGCCATTTTTACAGGTATAAGATGGAATCTCAGAGTTGGTTTGAATTGCATTTCTCTGATGACTAAGGATGTTGAACATTTCCTATAGTGTCTTTCAGCCATTTTAGATTCCTCTGTTGAGAGTTCTGTGTTTAGGTCTGTACTCCATTTTTTTTTTTATTGTATTATGTGATCTTTTGGTGTCCAGTTTCTTGAGTTCTTTGTATATTCTGAATATCAGACCTCTGTCTGATGTGGGGTTAGTGAAGATCTTTTCCCATTCTGTAGGCTGTTATTTTGTCTTGTTGACCGTGTCCTTTGGTTTACAGAAGCTTTTCAGTTTCAGGAGGTCCCATTTATTAATTGTTTCTCTCAGTGTCTGTGCTGCTGGGGTTCTATTTAGGATGTGGTTCCCTGTGCCAAACATAGCTATTTTTAATTAAAGATTTACTTTCTGTTTTCCGTGCGTAAAGTGTTTTGCCTGCATGCATATCTATGTACTTGATGCCTTCAGAGGCCAGAAAAGGGCATTGCATCCTAGAACTGGATTTTGAGCTGCCATTTGGGTGCTGGGTGAAGACCCTGGATCCTCTGGAAAAGCAACCAGTGCTCTTAAAAGTATATATGGTAGTGGCACACGCCTTTAATCCCAGCATTTGGGAGGCAGAGACAGGCAGATCTCTGTGAATTTGAGGCCAGTCTGGTCTATAGAGCAAGTTCCAGGACAGGCTCCAAAGCTGCACAAGAAACCCTGTCTTAGAAAAGAAAATCAGGGGCTGGAGAGATGGCTCAGAGGTTAAGAGTTTTGACTGCTCTTCCAGAGGTCCTGAGTTCAATTCCCAGCAACCACATGGTGGCTCATAGCCACCTATAATGAGATCTGGTGCCTTCTTCTGGCATGCAAGCATATATGGAAGGAATGTTGTATACATAATAAATAAATAAATCTTAAAAAAATAAAAAAAGAAAAGAAAATCATAATTTAAAAATAAATTTAAAACCCAACAAAATAACTCATGGACTTGGCTTAACATATTTTCTCTAAATGTTCTAGAATGTGAGAGGTCAAAGATGAAGGTTCCTGTAGATTCAGTCCTTGGTAGAGGCTCTTCCTGACTTGCCTAGGTCACATCTTTTACAGGGTCTATTCCTAAGTGCATGCAGGGTAAGGGAGCAGGGGACAGGGAAGGCAGAGGAGCACTCTAGTGTCTCATAAGACCTTGGAATGCCTGTTAGACTGGGTTCCCACTCTCAAGACTAGAACTGGTTCTGAACCTGTGGGTCACGGCCCTTTGGGGAGGTCGTATGTCAGACATTCTGCATTCAGACATTTACATCATGATTCATAATAGTAACAAAATTACAGTTATGAAGTAGCAATGAAAATATTTTATGGTCGTGGTCACTACAACATGAGGGACTGAATTACAGGGTTGCAGCATTAGGAAGGTTGAAAAGCACTGCTCTGGAGTCACCTCATCCACCATTCACATGTGAAGTCACAGTGTCTTTAACACTCTTGGGCCTCCTTCATGTGTCCCCAGGCAGAAAGAGTTGGAATTTAACTCAGTGACAACAAGCAAGCAAGGGGCTTGTGACATTATCCAGCACTCAAAAGCACAAGTATTCATCTTTTTTTTTTTTTCAAGATGATCTTGTAGTCCAGGCTAGCTTTAACAGGTGGTCCTCCAGCCTCTATCTTCCAAGTTCTAGGATCACAGGCATGTAACTTCATTCCTATGTATTTCCTGTTATTTGCTGCCCCCCCCCCCCCAAGAGTAAGTAGACTGTAGCTGATTTCTGTCAACTTCCTGGTCCCTTCCATCTCTCCCCTACTTTGGCTGTTCTTTATTTATTTTGCTGTTTTTTGAGACGATCTCTTGAGTGTAGTCCTGGCTGTCCTGAAACTCATTCTAGACCAGACTGGCCTCAAACAAACAGTGATCTGCCTGCGTCTGCCTCCTTAGTACTGGGATTTAAGGCATGCAACATTGTTTCCAGCTTCACTTGCCCTTTGTTTTTTGAGACAGGATCTCCCAGACTGGCCTCAGACTTGCTGTACAGCTGCAGATGGCTGTGAATTTCTGATCCCTCTGCCTTCTGGTTTTCCAATGCTAAGATTACTGTTGTATCTACCAGACCCCACTTATGTAATGCTGGGTGTGAAGCCCAGGGTTCAGCTTATTTTGGGGATCCCCTGTCTCTGCTGCCATGCACTGGGGTGGAGTATTATCTGTAATGGTCTGTCCTGTCCCTTTAAGAGACAAGCCCTGACCACCCCACCCCCCAATGCTGAGGCAGGCAGATCTTCCTGCCTGCCTGCAGCCTTTCTGTTTCTCCCAGGAAGAAGTAGCTGCTGTTCTGGCTCCTCTCCCTCCCTTCCTCCCTCCCTCCCTGCCTCTCGTTCTACTCTTTCCCCCATCTCCCTCCCTTCCTCCCTCCCCCGTCTCGTTCTGCTCTTTCCCCATCTCCCCTTTTCCCTTACCCCTCCATAACCCACTAAATAAATATCCACTTCCTCTGCATGGCGTGCCTATCCGTCTTGGTCTCTTACCCGCCATGCAGTTCCATGCATAGGACCTGCTGGCCCTCATGGCCTGTGGGCCTGTAGGCTCTCTTCCTGGGACTCGGCTGCCTTCATGGCCTGCCCCGTGGTCACAGGACATGTGGTGTGGTCTCATGGCCTGCTACCCACTGCCATCACTTGAGGACAGCGCAGCATTTTCATTTAAACCGTAACAATGTTTGTCCAGCATTTATGTGGCTAATAGGGATTCAAACTTGTGTCCTTATGCTTTCACAGCAAGTGCTCTATTCTACCCCCCAAACCATTTCCTCAGACCTCAGAATTATTTTCTTTCTGAGTTTCAGAAAGAAGTTTCCATGTGGCACTACGGGGGCAAGGGAAGGAGAGTGGAGCCCCTGCATAGCAGAAGGGTGGAATTCGTAGTTTCAGTAAAGTCAGGTTTGAATCGAAATGACCTGGGTATAGTAGTGCACTCCTACAATTCGTACACTTAGGAGGCAGAGGCAGGAGGATGAGTGCAAGTCCAAGGCCAGCCTGACCTACATAGTGAGTGAATGGTTAGGGAGGCAGTCAAGCATAGGGAATAGAGTTCAGTAACCTCTTAGTCAAGTTTAGTTCTGTGTGATAGTTTGCATTCTGACTAATAAAGCTTGCCTGGAGATAAGAGGGTAGAGCTAGCTACTAGCTGGGCAGTGATGACTCATGCCTTTAATCCCAGCGCTTGGGAGGTGGAGACGAGGTGGAAGGAGGAAGGAAGGAACTGGCCACTACTGCCGGTTCTTTGATCTTTCAGGTTTTTGCCCAGATATCGCTTGTTTTTTATTGATAAAACTAATTAGGATCACACTTCAGTTTAGGAACTCCACTTGGTTTGGACTATGTGTGCAATCCTCTTCAAACAGTACACTGGGCACCCAAGACCTGTATCCTGCACAAGCCCTTCTTTTAATGATGCACCTAGCAACCGTTGGCAACCTGGGGTCCCCACCAGAATGTTAAATTTCCATGTAAACAACGGAAATAAGTTATTCCCCTTCGCAAACCCTTGGTAGCACCATGTTCCTACTCAAGCACAATCTAGGAACTATGGACAATGGATGAGCTGATGTGCTCTGAGCTTATTTGGTGCTTGCAGTAAACTGTGTCCCCCAGCTATCTTTTATAAGAGTCCTCCCCCTAATTAAAATATAAGGGAGGGCAGAGGCAGGCAGATTTCTGATTTTTGGGGCCAGCCTGTTCTACATAATGAGTTTCAGGACAGCAAACGAAAGCTACATAGTGAGACCATCTCAACAAAAATCACCAGGGGCCTGAAGTCATTGCACAGACACTAAGAACACTCACAGCCCTTACAACACCCTAGATCAGTTCCCAGGACCCATGAAACACCTCTGTCTCCAGGTCCGAGACATCAGACTCCTGCTCCGGCCTCTGTGGGCCCTGAACTATCATGCACAAAACACACAGGCATACATTTTGTAACTATTTTTCTTTATTTTATGAGTGTTTTCATGTCTCTCCATGAGAAAGCAGGATGTGCACGCCTGTGGCGGCCAGAAAAGGGCATTGGATCCCCTGGAACCAGAGTTCCAGATGATTCTGAGTTTCATGTGGGTGCTGGGAATGGAACCGCGGTGCCCTCTGCAAGAGCAGTGAGTGTTCTTAACTGCTGTGTTGTCTTCCCAGCCCACACTCACACTTTTAAGAAAAATAACTAATTAATTAGCCAGGCGGTAGTGGCACAAACCTTTAATACTAACACTTGGGAGGCAGAGGCAGGTGGATCTCTGTGAGTTCAAGACCAGCCTGGTCTACATCATGAGTATCAGGACAGCCAAGTGCTACACAGAGAAACCCTGTCCCAAAACCCAGAGAAACTTAATTAAATAAAAAAATATTAGCAGAGTATAGTTACTCTACTGACCTGCAGAGCTGCATGTACCCCTTCCTTCCTGTGACACTGCCCATTGTTTGAATGAGACACACACACACATCCTCTAGGCCTGCATATTTGAACACTTGGTGGTTTGAATGAGACACACACACACACCCCTCATAGTCTGCATATTTGAACACTTGGTCCCCAGCTGGTGATTCTGTTAGGGAAAGTTTAGGTGGTCCAGCCCTGATGAATGAAGTCATCACTGGGGGCAGGGCTTCGAGTCTGGCCTCACCCCATTTCCAGTTTTCTCTCTCTGCTTCCTACTTGTAGCTGAGGTGGGATCGCTCAGTTCCCGTACCTGCAGCAGTTCTTCTCACCATGATGAAATCTTATCCCTCTATAGCTGTGAGTCCAAATAAATTCTCCTAAACTGCCTTGGCTATGGTGTTTTATCTGAGCAACAGAAAGGTAACTAAGATCCTGTGTGTCCTTATAGGACAGTGCTCTTGGAGAACCCAGCCTTGCCCTTGGTGTCGGGGTAACAGTGGCCTTGTGTGTGAGTTGGTTGTCCTAATGTCATGCTTGCCTTCATTCTCATAAGTTCTCTGAACTGCTCCCCAGTGAGCACCAGCATGGGACCGCATAAAGTCCCAGGGGCTGAAATAGAACCCAAGGCCTATCAGGCTCCCGGCCCCTCCAGTAGATTCTAGGCAGGTACTTTCCCAACAGAGCCATGCCCCAATCCAAGCACATGTCTCTCTTTCTTTTTGGCATAGAGATTAGTCTAGAATAGTAAGTCATACATTTAATCCCAGCACATCGGACACAGAGGCAGGTGGATTTCTGCAAGTTCCAGTCTAGAATAGTCAGTAAGGAAAGAATCTGACAGCGGTCACAGCTGATCAACTATTCTAGACTGGAACTCAGAGAAATTTCTCTGCCTCTGCATCCAAAGTGCTGTGATTTAAGGTGTGAGTTACACCCGACTCTAGATATTTTTTTTGGTTTTTTGAGATGGTTTCTCTGTAGCTTTTGGAGCCTGTCCTGGAACTCGCTCCGTAGACCAGGCTGGCCTCGGACTCACAGAGATCCATCTGCCTCTGCCTTCCGAGTGCTGGATTAAAGGTGTATGCCACTACTGCCCAATTGTTTGTTTTTTTTAATTTAAATCTTTTAGATGGGCAGCAAGGGTGGCACATTCCTTTAATCCCAGCACTTAGAAGGCAGAGGCAGGTGATCTCTGTGAGTTCGAGGACAGCCTGGTCTACAGAGTGAGTTCCGGGAAAGCCAAGACTACACAGAGAAACCCTGTCTTGAAAAAATAAATAAAAGAAAAGGAAAAGAAAAACATAAAGCCTGCCACCACCCAGCCTGCATTGCTCTGCAGTGGACTGGTATGTTGACATGTTCCCAGCCTGCATTGCTCTGCAGTGGACTGGCATGCTGACATGTTCCCAGCCTGCATTGCTCTGCAGTGGATTGGCATGCTGACATGTTCCCAGCCTGCATTGCTCTGCAGTGGACTGGCGTGTTGACATGTTCCCAGCCTGTATTGCTCTGCAGTGGGCTGGTGTGTTGACATGTTCCCAGCCTGCATTGTTCTGCAGTGGGCTAGTGTGTTGACATGTTTCTAGAGGTCCTCAGTTAATTCTCCTTCAGATTCAGGCCTAATGACCAGCCAGCCGCAGGTGAAATCTCTTTAAGGAGGTTTTGCTTTCCCTGCTCTGATCCTGCCTGGCATTCAGATGGTTATTATTCTTTCCTCTTTCTTCTACGCACAAACCCAGGGCATTTCCCTAGCCAAAGAATGTGAAAAATTCTGTCCCTGGTGTTTTCAGTTCTCATTTAAGTCTAGTGTGGAATGTTCCCTGCAAGGAGCAGGGCAGCTGGCTGTCCATTTGAACCCTCTCCTCTCCAAGGCTGGCCCTTTTCTAGTACCCACCCTTTCCTCCCCTGAATCTCAAGCCCTTATTGGGTCCATAGCTCAATTAGTAAAGAACCCTTGCTCAGCAGGCTCTGCGTTCCATCCCCAGCACCACATAAAACAGGAATGAAGCTGCAGGCCTATAATCCCAGCAGTCAGAAGGTGAAGGCAGGAGGATCAGGAATTCAAAGTTGTTCTCAGTCACGGAGCAAGTTCAAGGCAAAGCTGGACAATAGGATGCCCTGTCTGGAAAGAAAAATTCAAGTGGTAAATGAAAGAATAGATGTCATGAGTGTTCTGACATTTGCTTAGACCCCAGCCCGCCTGAGGCAGGTGGATCAAGTTCAAGGCCAGCCTGTACTACATAGTACCAGGCTAGCATAGGCTACATAGGCTACATACATACATTAAACCAAAGACTGAGGGTGTAGAACACTTTTATACCATTTGCAAAGCCTTGTGTCTCAGCCTCAATACTGGAAAAAAGAATACAATGCTCCCAGCATGATCTCTAAGACTCCTGGGAGCTGGTCCTCCTTCCTCCATTGTCTCTGGCTTCCTCTCTTTGACTTCACTGTGCCATGGTTCTGCTGACTGCCCCGCTAACATGCCAGGCGAACACCAGCCACAGGGCCTACACACACGATGTCTTCTTTGCCTCAGGTCTGCCTTTTCCTCCTCCCGGCCTGGCTGACCCCTTCTCAGAGAGCTGATCTTATGTCACTTCAAATTTAGCAACTTAAAAATGACTCCCCCTCTCCCCTTTTTTTAATTCAAGACAAGGTTTCTCTGTGTAGCTCTGTCTGTCCTGGAACTTACTGTGTAGATATAATGTGTGTATATATAATCAGAAGGTGATTTCCAAGGCTTGACTGTTAGAGACACCGTGACTTCTGGTTTCTCATGAGTGATGTTCTGTGTGGGAGGTTAGCCACCATGCTGTGGAACATGTCACCCCATTCTATAGAGTGAGTTCCAGGACAGCTAGAGCTATGTAGAGAGATCCTGTCTCAGAAAAAAAAATTTAAAACAAACAAAAAACAGAGCTGGTGAGATGGCTCAGCAGGCAAAGGTGCTTATCACCAGCCCTGAGGTCCTGAATAGGACCCACATGGTTAGAAGGAGAGAACCAACTGCGGCAAGTTGTCCTCTGACCTCCACACATGAACTATGGCACATGTACACACACACACACACACACACACACACACACAAATTGTAGAAAAGATTAATAAATAAAAATTATTCGGAATACATTGAATATACATGGCCTCATGTCTGTCCCCTGTGGCCTTAAAATTTCAGAAATGGTGCTACAAATGGTACCATGTTTTGTGTTTCAGTGCAAGAGATAGTCTTCCAGGGGTCCACAAATTACTTCCGGAACTGGAGAGATGGCACAGCGGTTAAGAGTGCTTGCTGCTCTGGAGGCATCACAATTCCTGACTTCAAACTCTACTACAGAGCTACAGTACTGAAAACAGCCTGGTACTGGCATAAGAACAGACAGGAGGACCAATGGAACCGAATAGAAGACCCCATTATCAATCCACACATCTTTGAACACCTGATATTTGATAAATAAGCAAAAAAAATCAAATGGAAAAAAGAAAGCAAATTCAACAAGTGGTGCCGGCATAACTGGATATCAACATGTAGAAAAATAAATAGACCCATATCTATCACCATGCACAAAACTCAAGTCCAAATGAATCAAAGACCTCAACATAAAGCCAGCCACACTGAACCTTATAGAAGAGAAAGTGGGAAGTACACTTGAACGCATTGGCACAGGGAACCACTTCCTAAATAGAACCCCAGCAGCACAGACACTGAGAGAAACAATTAATAAATGGGACCTCCTGAAACTGACGGCTCTTAACCACTGAGCCATCTCTCCAGCCCCGTGTCTCCTCGTTAGTGAGGTTACTGGTTAGTTTTGCTCCCTCGGTTCAACAGAGTCTTCCAAAGTTTCTACATTAAGTTCCCCTAGTACAAGTTTTGGTTCCTGGCTGTTGGGAGCAGTTTTTTAAACTACAAGTCCCAGCAGCCATCACGGCACGGTCTTCTGCAGCCCGGCCTGACCTGAGCGCATTGATCTCTGGGACTTGCAGTACGATTATAAAATAAGGTGGGCCACAAACTACCGGCACAGAAGACAGAGGTGGAGACACCGCCAGGTTGACCAATAGGCATTGCGTACTGGGCTAGAGTGGCGGGCAGTTCACCAGTCGGCAAGCCGCTCCTCGTGAGTGACCTGGCATGCAGCCTACAAACGGCCCGTGGGGCGGAGCGTGTGTCTCGGCCCCATTGCGAGACATGGGAGGCGGCTGGTGGTGGGCTCGGGTCGCGCGCCTGGCCCGCCTGCGCTTCCGGGGGTCGCTGCTGCCACCTCAGCGGCCCCGCAGCGGGGGAGCGCGCGGCTCCTTTGCCCCCGGCCACGGCCCACGCGCGGGGGCCTCACCGCCCCCGGTGTCTGAGCTCGATCGTGCGGACGCTTGGCTCCTCCGCAAGGCGCACGAGACAGGTCTGTGGCAGGGACCGGGGTCGGCCGCTGTGCGGGAGGGGTGCGCACGTGGGAGTGGGCGGCGAAGGTGCGGCATGCATTTGCTGGGAACAGGGCCCGGGCTCAGCGGGGGCAGGTTCTTCATGGGAGCTCAGGGAAACGCAGGGTGGGAGATTTTACAGCCTGGAAGCATAAGGCACCAGTTTGCGGGTCCTGGCTAATGGGGTGCAGCACGGATTAGTGGGAATTACGGTTAGGAGAGGTAGCCCGATGGCACCACACCTGCTTGAGTCAGAGATGGTTCCAGAGGCACCTGGGAAGAAGCGAGATGCCTGCAGTAGGGGGGTCGGTTCGGATTGCAGAGGGTAAGAACACTTGGAATAAAACAAGAGTGTGGCTACCCGCAGAAGATGGGGAAGTTCCAGATTGGACCAGCGCGCAACCAATGGTAGAGGAAATGTCTGCTGATTGGAGGGAGAGGTGATCTAGATTCCAGGGGGAGGGACCTTAAATAGGGCATTGGGTTGACAGATTGGAGCCTGTCAGGTATAGGATGGGGCTAGTAGTGGACACAGCCTTTTGGCAGCACTCAGGGAGTTGAGTGGCAGGGAGATGTGGACAAATGGAGGAGGCCGTGCCAGGTAGGACCAGTTTCCACTTAGGAGAAGGGGGAGGCTGAAGGCAGGCCTGGGTGGAGAAGTTTGTTTGAGGAAGAGAGAGGGAGGGCCACAGGATGCATACGTATCCTTGGAAAGACTTTCCATCCTCAGATTGAACATCTTCAATTCTTGCTTTAGATTTTCCTCTGGGTTAGACAGACACTGTCTTCAATCACTGCTCAAAACGAGCTTATAATGTCCAGGGGGTGGGGGAAGTGTAGGGGAATGGGATTTGTAGGCAGCTTTCTGGAACGTATGAGAATGTGAAATACTTTTGTCTTATGGCTGAATAAGGTGGGGATTGCCTTGATGGTCTGAATGAGAGGGGAAATCAAGGAAGCAGGGCTTGGCTGATACAGAGCTCCACCCCCACCAATCCCCAACAGCTTTCCTCTCCTGGTTCCGAAATGGACTTCTGGCATCAGGCATTGGGGTCATCTCCTTCATGCAGAGTGACATGGGCCGGGAAGCTGCCTACGGTGAGCACAGACCTTCCCCTATGGGGAATGGAGATCTCCCTTCCCTCCATTGCCTAGTCCTCTTACCTCAACTAACAATTGGTAAAGGAAAACACTCTCTTCTAGTGCCCTGCTGGTGTGTGCCCCTCTCACCATTCCATACACCTCCTTCATTAGTCAGCACTGTCCCCATTTGAGTGGAGACCCAAAGCACAGCTGCTGGCTATCCTGCCTCTAATCTGATTTCTCAAAACTGAGTCCTCGGACCGTTTCCAAGGGGCCTTGACTTGTGCATACACCTTTGTCTATACCCCTGGATCAGCCCCCCTCATTTGGATCTTGGACTCCACCCCTGAGTCCCAGATACTTCTGTGTGCAGTTTCATGTACTTGGCTCTTACTACTTGAGCCCTTGTCTGCCACCTCCCCCTCTAATTTATCTATTGATTTATATATTTATTTTATTTAATGCTATACTTGGAAGGAACCCAGCATGCTAGTTAAATTCTGTATACTAAGCCACACACCCTCAACCCCTCCCTGCGGTTTTAGGCAGGGGCTCTACTATTGAACTACACTCAAACCATTTATTTATTTATGTGGTTATTTGTTCATTTTTCAAGAAAAGGTTTCTCTGTGTGTAGCACTGGCATGCCTGGAACTCACTCTGTAGACCTGAACTCACAGAGCTCTGCCTGCCTCTGCCTCCCAAGTGCTGGGATTAAAGGTGTGCCCCACAACTGCCAGGCAAGATTTATTTATTTTCATTTTATGTGTGTAAGTGTGCATGGGGACCATGTGTGTCTGGTACCTATGGACCAAGAAGAGAGAGTCAGATCCCCAAGGACTGGAGGTAAAGATGGTTGTGAGCCACCATGTGGGTGCTGGGAACTGAATCTACGTCTTCTGCAAGAGTAACAAATGTTCTTAAACTCAGAACCATCTCTCCAAACTTCCAACCCCAATTTAAAAAAAAACAAAAAAAAAAAACCCAAAAAAAACCTTGTTCTTTTGTGACAGTCTAAGTTGCCTGAGCTAGCCTCTAGCTTAAGCTTCTCTAGCCTTTTTGTTTGTTTGTTTGTTTCAAGACAGGGTTTCCCTGCAGCCCTGGCTGTCCTAGAATTGACTCTGTCGACTATGTTGGCCTTGAACTCACAGAGATCCACCTGCCTCTGCCTCCCCAGTGCTGGGATTAAAGGCGTGCACCACTGCTGACTCCTCCAGCCTCTTACTAACTGGCATTAGAGGCCTTGCCCAGCCCTGTGCTCGTACTGACCCAGCCTCCCCATCCATCATCTTGGACCCTGCAACTATTGATTGCTGCTCCTTCTTCCACAGGCTTCTTCCTGCTGGGTGGCCTGTGCGTGGTGTGGGGCGGAGCCTCCTATGCAGTGGGCCTGGCAGCACTGCGGGGACCTATGCAGCTGTCTCTTGCCGGTGCTGCCGCTGGTGTGGGGGCAGTGTTGGCTGCCAGTCTGCTCTGGGCTTGCGCTGTAGGCCTCTACATGGGACAGTTGGAACTGGACGTGGAATTGGTGCCTGATGATGATGGGGCAGCCTCTACGGAAGGCCCAGATGAAGCAGGACGGCCACCACCCGAGTAAACAGCAGGGCTGTGGGGAATGGCTGGGCCGAGGACTGGGACATTAAACCTGACCCTTCAGCAGTTTAAGACTCCGAGTGATGGCTGCTGTTATCTGGGGAGGCCGGGATGGGAGAGGAGGGCAACCAATAGGGACGAGGCAGATGAAGGTGTCTAAAGAAGAGGCAAGATGGCTCATTGCGAAGAGACATTTGCTCCCAAGCCTGACAACCTGAGTTTGATCCTCAGGACCCACGAGGTAGAAGGAGAGAGCAAATTCCCACGCCGTACCACCCCTACCCACACACAAACAAACAGATAAATAAATGAATAAATAAATAAATAATTTAAAGGGACAAGAAAAGGCAATCATGCAGGGTCCCTGGGGATGGAACCTCTCAGGGAGTGGTGTTTAATTCTCAAGGAGGACTCCAGGCCTTGATATATGCCCCAGATTCGGCTTCTCTTCAGTCTCCCTTCCGCTGCACCCTAGTTCCTGTGGGCCCTGCGTAGGGCAGGCCCAGCGTAGGGTAAAAGGCCTCCGGGAGCGTGGGGCCTGGACCCAGCCTGTGCAGATGTGGGTACATCAGGCTCAACTCTGCAGGGCCATAGCGGATGGTGCCCGGCGTGCACAGGCTCCTCACCACCGGTGGCAGGAAGCCTGCGTGAAGGAGGGTAGGCGAGGGCTCCCCAGGAGTTGTCAGGCCCCACGGGAGTACTGCATCATGCTTCAGGGCCCCCGCCCGGATGACAGAAGTGAATTCTGGCCGAGGTGTGGTCGGCGGATCTGAGAGCTCCTCCTCTCCACTGTCCTCGGAGCCTCTAGCTTCATTTGGGCCAGGCTCCACTTTGATGCGTTTGCCTCGGGTCTGAGGGTTCTTGTCCTTGTCCCGGTCCACAGAGGCAGCCTGCTTCGGGTCAACTGGAGGCTCATCCTCTAAAGGAGATACTGTTTTTTTATTCTTTGCAGAGCTCTACAGCTGAGCCACGCCCACAGCCCCTCATTGTATGCTTGCATGCGCAGTACGGTGTCTAGTCAGGGGCTCTACCACTGAGCCACGGCCTCAGCCCCTCAGTGATGGATTCTCCACAGGCCTTCTACTGTTGAAGCAGATTCTAAGCCTTCTCTTTACTTTGTGTGTGGGGGCGAGGGCATGGAGGTGAGATGTCAACATTGGTGTTCTTCCTCTGTCTCTATTATTATTAAATGATGCTGTGCGTGCATGGGCATGATGCCACCATGCAGGTGTTGTACAGGTCAAAGGACAGCTTTGCAGCTTTGTAAAGTTGGTTTTTTTCCTTTTTTTTTTTTTTTTTAATTTGCAGCAGAGTTTCTCTGTGTAGCCCTGCCAAGGAACTCTCTCTGTAGACCCGGCTGGTTTTAAACTCACAGAGATCCACCTGCTTCTGCCTCTGAGTTGGGATTAAAGGTGTACACTACCACACCTGCCTCCCCTTAAGTTTTAGAGAACTATTTAAATTTTTTTTAGATTTATTTCACGTGTTTGAGAGCTTTGACTGTATGTGTGTCTGTGTACTATGTGTGCTTGTTGCCTCTGAAGGCCAGAACAGATCCCCTAGAACTGGCGTTACAGATTGTTGTGAGCTGCCGCATGGATGCTAGGGTTGAACCCTGGTCCTCTGCAAGAGCAGTCAATGCTCCTAATTGCTGAGCCATTTCTCAGCCCCATTTAGACTTATTTTATTTTATGTGTATGGGTGTTTTACACATAACACATACAAGTATGTCTCTGTGGGGTCTGGAGAGATGGCTGAGCAGTTCAGAGCACTGGCTGCTCTTCCAGCAGTCCTGAGTTTAATTCCCAGCAACCACATGGTGGCTCATAATGTAATGTAATGATATCTGGCGCCCTCTTCTGGCCTGCAGGCTTACATGCAGGCAGAACATTGTATACATAATAAATAAATAAATCTTAAAAAAAAACAGTATGTCTCTGCATCACATGAATGCCTGTTGCCCACATGGGTCAGAAGAGGGCATCAAATCCCTTAGAACTGGGATTATGTCTGGCTTTGAGCTCTGTAGGTGCTGGGGAATCAAACCTGGGTTTCTGTAAGAACAAGTGCTCTTTGGTTTTTTGTTTGTTTGTTTTGTTTTGTTTTATGGATTTTCGAGACAGGGTTTCTCTGTGGCTTTGGAGCCTGTCCTGGAACTAGCTCTTGTAGACCAGGCTGGCCTCAAACTCACAGAAATCCGCCTACCTCTGCCTCCCGAGTGCTGGGATTAAAGGCGTGCGCCGCCATCGTCCGGCTTTTTTTTGGGGGGGGTTGTTTGTTTGTTTGGTTTTGGGTTTTTTTTTTGAGACAGGGTTTCTCTGTGTAACAGTTCTGGTGTTCTGGAAGTCTCTCTGTAGACCAGGCTGGCCTTGAACTCATAGAGAGCCACCTGCCTCTGCCTCCCAAGTGGTGGGATTAAAGGTGTGCATCACCACTGCCCAGACAACAAGGGCTCTTAGCCTCTGAGCCATCTCTCCAGCCCCTCTACTTTCCATTTTAAAACAGGGCCTCTCAATCAACCTTGAGCTTGCCAGTTCAGCATCTTTCTGCTCCACTTCCCCAGGAATGTGATTGCAGAAGTGTGCTTCTGCACCTGGCTTCTCTTCATGAGAAACTAAACTCATCCCATCAGGCTTTCCAGGCAAGCACTTCACCTATTGCATCATCCCCCCAGCTTCAAGGAAATTTACCTTCAGTGTTAATGTAAATAGCCACCTAGATTTCCACAGTGGGTAGTCCAAAAGCCCCTTAGTCTTTACTGGGTGCAGAAGTGGGAAGGGGTTAGCTTACCTGTGGACTCTGGGCCTGGGCTGGATGGATCCTCATGAGACACAGTGGCCGGAAGCTGGAAGGCATCCAGGGGTGTTTGGCCTTCTTCAGCATGGCTGGGGACAAGACAACAGGACTGAAAACCAGAGGTCTTGGGACAGCATTGACTATAGATGGTCCCAGCATGGAATTTGCCGATACTACCCTGAGGCGCTTAAAACTTTCTGTCAGACGTATTAACTCCATGCTGGTCACACACACACACACACACACACACACACACACACACACACACGTGCACAAACACACACACACACACACACGCACACAGTGAATTAAACCCATAGTCTCCAATGTGCTAGACAGGGGCTCTATCACTGAGTCATACCCCAGCCCCTCACTGGGGGATTCTAGGCAGAGGTTCTACTGCTAAGAACTCTAGTTTCCCAAACTGGCCTTGAACTTTTAGTTCTCCTGTGGCAGTCTTACCGCTGGCTGGGATCAGAGGATCAGGCCCAGCTCCAGAATATATCAGAATATATTCTAACTCAGATGAGCTCTCCCTCCTATGGGCAAACCTGTGCCACTGTCAGCCACCTGATATTACCTGGGGTTCCTTTAAACATGTCGTAGTCATCTAGTCTCTTCCTTATAAATCTCCTGTTCCCTTCTAGGATTCAAAGGGGCAGATGGACACCCCCTCCTCTCCTGGCTTTTTTTTCTTTCCTCAAGACAGGGTTCTTAAGACAGGGTTCTTTGTGTAGTCCTGGAACTTGCTCTGTAGACCAGAGATCCACCTACCTCTGCTCCCACGTGCTGGGATTAAAGGCGGCACCACCCGACCTATTGCATTTCTTTTTTTTTTAAAGATTTATTTATTTATTATGTGTACAGTATTCTGTCCGCATGTGTGCCTGCAGGCCAGAAGAGGGCACCAGATCTCATTACAGATGGTTGTGAGCCACCATGTGGTTGTGGGAATTGAACTCAGGACCTTTGGAAGAGGTCTCCAGCCCACTATTGGCATTTCTTAAAGCATGCCCTAGCCTCCTCTTTTCTCTTTCTCCAGTTCCTTTTTTCCCACAGTCAGCTCTCTTCAGGAAGAAGGGTTTTTCCAAAAGTCCAGATTTGCCTGTGATCCCCTCTCCTGTCACAAAACCCTCAATATCTACACCCTGCTGCTGCCTCTTACAACCCCTTTTCTCCTGCCTCTGCTCTGGCCCCAGACACTCCCTCTACTTCCCTAGTCAGGGAAGGCTGTGGATCTGAGACTTCATCTGCTCTGTGCCCTCAACCAGCAATGCATATATGTATTGCATCACTCTGGTCCTCTCTGTATAAAGTCTGCCATGGTTCCCCAGTGCCCTAGAGTCAATCCCACACCTTCAGCCTGAGGTGAACCACTGCGAGCCTTCTCTCCCTGCCTGTGTCACAGGTTTGTCTCCTCCCAACAGCGACTCCTCTCTGCCCAAGTGATGCTGTTCCATGCCTAGGCATTTGCTCTCAGCTGCTTTCCCCTTCAGGCCTACAGAGCCCTCCCTTAAGGGCCCTGGCTGGGATGGGGAGTGGCTGCCGCTATGGGCCGCCTCTCACCTGAGCACGTGACTGACCCACAGAACGTGATGCTCCCCGGCACTCTTCCCGTTCCCGGCCACAGTGGCCACAGACTGCAGCCACACGAAGCCCCCCGCACGCTGCAGCCAACGGTAGTAACCAGTCACCACCTGACCTTTGTCCAGCACTGGGTCCATCCCAAGAGAGCAGAGAGCCCAGAGGGGTGGGGAGGGTGGGAAGGGTCAAGGCAGGTGGGCAGGAGACAGGCAGAGGCGGCAAGAGTGGGGGAAATCAAGAAAGACAGAAAGGTACAGAGAAAATCAGCGACCTGGAGGTACCCCAGCATCTGTCAGAGACCCCTCTTAGCCCACTTACTGCCCACCCCCATGAGCCCTTGCTCAAGCTCTTGGATGCTTTTCTATTTCAAACAGAGCCCCAGGAGCTGCAGTACAAGCAGAGACCGTGGTTAGCCCTGAAGAAGGACTTCCAGGGAACAGGGAAGCAGGGCCATTCGGGTCTTTGTGGTGGGTGGGGAGAGGGTACAGAAGTGTGTCTCACGATCCAGATGGCTTTGACGGATCCTGGTTGCATCCTGTCCATGGACAAACTGGTAGCAGCTGCGTCCCACCAGCTCCGAGGGTCCCATGTCCATATGGTCGCTAACTCTGGAGGAGACAGAAGAAAGAAAGGGGGGGAAAGGAGTCAGAGACACTAGGCGGTGTGGGAGACGGCAGAGTTCGCTTCAGCGTCTTCCAGGGTCTACGTCCTTGCAGTACAGCCCTTTCCGTCTCAGTTTTCCTCTGTAAAATGGGCATAGTAATAATATGGGTGAAGGAAAGGACAAGTGATGATAGACCAGCGGGGCCAGCCCCACCCTCCCTTCGCCAAGGCACCCCTGCGTCTCTTCCTCCTCCCATGATTCCCCACTGCCCTAGTCCGAAGGCCCAGGCTTGACTGATTCCCGTATATCCCCGTATTTACAAAGGACCCACCTTCCCTCCCGCCCGTACCCCGGTACCTGCTCTCACAAGCTAGGATGGTGAGGCCCAGGCTGAGGCGGAAGACAATCATGTGTCCGTGCAGAGGCAGCTCAGCCAGAGGGGCTGGGGGCAGCGTGTGTCCGAGTGCCACAAGACCTAGGGCTCGGGACCTCAGGCGCCCTGTCACGTGAATGACCTGTGGAAGGCGGTCCTCATTGGAAGGGATCAAGTGGGGCTAGAGGCGATGGGGCTGGAGATGGCAAGGCAGGATCAGCAGTGATGGCAGTTACTGCGGAAGTACCAGGTGGGGCTGCTGAGGCAGGAGGACCACAGCCAAGTCAAGGCCCCGCTCAGTTTCACTTGATAACCACAGGTCCCTTGGCACAGAAGAGGCTTTGAGTGTCTCCCAGTTTCTGTCTTCACTGCCCTGTAACCCGGGACATAGCTAGCACACAGGAAGGACAGCTCCTACCTACCTTGTAACCTGAGGCTTTAACATTCAGGCCCCTCTTTGTGAGAGTGGACTTCATGCGGACGAAGAAGGAACGCTCCTGGACCCGGAAGGTGGGGGATGCCTCGGTAGGGCTGGCTTCTGGGGCAGAACAGGAAGGAACCATTGTAGAGTTTCTAAGGCTCCTGTCTCCTCAGAGCCAGCCTCACAGTGTGCTGGCACAGTGGCCACCCCAGACACTCAACACATCTAATGGTTATACAGGCACACTGCTAGAATAATCTCTCCTCCTCCATGGGACTAAAGTCAAATGTGCCCCTCTTTACTGCTCAGAACCCACGTAGTTCATGAGAGCCTTGAGAAGAAAGCCATCTTTCAACTCTATCCCCCAGGTATCGGGTCTGACCCCAGCCCAGAGCAGGCACTCCGTCTGGCCAGTCGTCCCTACATGGGGACAGCCTAGTGCCCACTTGTCTGTGAACCTAGGGAGGGTGGGCTAGAGCTGTTGCGGTCATAGCCATGTCTCCTGTCACAGACTAGAGGTATAAAAGGAAGAACAAAACCAAAAATCAACTCTTTTTTTCTCTCCTTTTGGTTTTTCGAGACACGGTTTCTCTGTGTAGCCCTGGCTGTCCTGGAACTTTCTCTGTAGACCAAGCTGACCTTTAACTCACAGAGATCCACCTGCCTCTTCCTCCCAAGTGCTTGAATTAAAGGCATGTGCCATCACCACCCAGATAAAAACCAACTCTTAAAAAAAAAAACCCTTGTATGTGCTCAACTATGTTCATAGCAGCTTTATTTGTCATAGCCAGAAACTGGAAACAACCTAAATGCCCCTCGACCGAAGAACGGATAAAAAAAATGTGGTACATTTACACAATGGAGTACTACATAGCAGAAAAAAATAACGACAGCCTAAATTTTGCAGGAAAGTGGAATGGAACTAGAAAGCATTATTTTGAGTGAGGTAACCCAGACACAGAAAGACAATTATCACATGTACTCACTCATAGGTGGTTTTTAAACATAAGGCAAAGAAAACCATCTTACAAACCACAATCCCAGAGAAAATAGACAACAATACGGACACTAAGAGAGACCTACATAGATCTAATCTACGTGGGAAGTAGAAAGTATAAAAAGATCTCCTGAATAAATTGGGAGCATGGGGACCTTGGGGGAGGGTTGAGGGAGGGATGGGTGTGGCAGGGAGGGGAGCAGAGAAAAAAAAACCCTTGTATAAACAACCCCCACACTTTGCTCTTAGAAAAATGCTCGCACCCACATGATGCATTTCCCACTCAGACAAATCCTCGTATGTTAGAGCACCTGCCCAGCTCCTCCAGGGAACCAGGCCTTAGACCAATGCTTCTTCCTCTTCCGAATGCTGTGACCCTTCAGTACAGTTCCTCCTGTTGAGATGACTCCCAATCATAAAATTATTTTTTGTTGCTACTTTATAACTGTAATTTTGATACCGTTATGAACTGTAATGCAAATATCCATGTTTCCTGATGGTCTAAGTGACCCCTTGCAGAGGGATTGCGACCCACAGGTTGAGAACCGCTGGCCTATTCAGAGATGGTCCATTCAGAGATGGTCCTGAGCAAGGCATGAACACATCCAGCCCCTAAGACACCCAGAGGTCCAGACAGCCTAACAATAGTTACTCCTGGCACATAGGTGTACATGCAGAACACTCATACATAAAATTAAATGAAGTCTTTAAAAAAAAAAGAAAGAAAGCAGAGCTGGGTAGTGGTGGTGCACGCCTTTAATCCCAGCACTAGGAAGGCAGAGGCAGGTGGATCACTGTGAGTTCAAGGCCAGCCTGGTCTACAAGAGCTAGTTCCAGGACAGGCTCCAAAGCTACAGAGAAACCCTGTCTCGAAGGAAAAAGAAGAAGAAGAAGAAGAAGAAGAAGAAGAAGACTTATTTGTTTATTATGTATACAGTGTTCTGCCTGTACATCAGAAGAGGGCACCAAATTCCATTATAGATGGTTATGAGCCATCATATGGTTTCTGGGAATTGAACTCAGGACCTCTGGAAGCCAGTGTCTTAACCTCTCCAGCCCCAAGAAACCTTAAAAGTACAGCTTTGCTGTCCCAACTCATCCATGGCTTCGGAGTCATTGTCCCTCCACCCCAAATTTGGCCAACGTTAAGAAATCCTTTCCCTAAAGAATGATCACATCTTCCCATCTCTCTGGAGGCACCAGATTCCTCAGTAACCCCTGCATGTAACAGCCGGCTCCCCAAGCTCCTCACACTGTGAGTCTGTGGATGGCTCATTTATGATGTTAACCAAACCCAGTACAGTCATCCGCACCGGTCCCCAACATTTCCAAGCTAAAGGGAGCTTGTGGGTGATGTCTACTCGACCTTTTGTCTGTCATGAGAGTGGAAATTTCCACCCAAGAATGGACTGGAATAGCTGTGTGACTTGGGTCAATTAATTTGATCTCTCTGTGCTGTGCCTGGATTTTGGGAGCCTCCCTCCTGGCTTGTGGAGATGAAGTTAGGACCCAGTTTTTGTTTTTTGTTTGTTTGTTTTCTCCCGAGTGCGCTGGGATTAAAGGCCGGGCCCGGGACCCAATTTTTTAAGACACGGGACGGGGGGGGGGTGTTGAGGGCTTATTCCCACCTCCATCTGTCAAGCTCAAATCTTGATGTATCCTGGCCATTTTGGGGAACCAGGCAAGTTTAGACAGCCTAGAGGGCTTAATCCGTTTAACAAAATCTTACTTTGTTAAACACAAACACCAGGATCTACCCTCAGATCTTTGACAAGGAGGGAGTTCCTGGAAATTACCAATCTCGGGAGTGTCCACCAGTGAGGAGGAAGACGAGGAGGAGGAAGAGGAAGACACGGAAGGTGGCGTGGGAGGCCCGGGAGTCGCAGCCCTCAGCCCCAGTTGTTCCAACACCTCCGAGTGGTCCCCGGGATGGATGTAGTCGAAGACGCTGCTGCCCGTCAGCTCCACCTACCGGTGATGGAGGGGAATGCAGGAGCGCGTGAGCGCAAAAGCAGTAGCTGCGTTTAGCCTGGGCTTGCTTGCCCTCAGGTGCACTTCACACCAGTCTTGTATCTTTCTTTATAAGTTTCCCGCTTTTTAAAAATTAGGGCGGGAGGGAGGATTTTTGTTCACAGTCCTGGAATTCATTATGTCGATAATGGTTGGCAGCTTTGCCTGCCTCCACCTCTGGAATTTTGGAATTAAAGGCATGTTCTGCTACACTTGGCCCTTTTTGTTTTTTGTTTTGTTTTAGACAGAGATCTGCTAGGTACCCAGGCTGGCCTCGGACTTGTGGCGATCCTCCTGCTTCAGCCTTCGGAGTGCTGGAAATTACAAATATATGCCATCAAGCCTTTATTGAGTTTGAATCTTTGAGATCGGCCACCTCTCCGATGTCATAGGGATCCTATGCTCCTGCACTTCCCTCAGCGCAGCCTCTAGCTTTGTCCCACTGATCTTCTGACCTTCAAGTCCCATTTAAAACTCTTCTGAAAACTGCATTTCTGACCATGGCAGAAGTCCACCATGCCCATCCCACTGTCCCGCTGCTTGGGGTGGGTGACCCATCTCCCTCCAGCCTTCATCGCTCTACACTCTCCTTATCTCTTCTACTTTTTCACACATGCACTCTTGTCCAAAGTCCCCTCATTTGGGGGAAGTGTTATTTGTTTGTTTATGTGGTTTTTTTCAAGACACGGTTTCTCTGTGTAGTTCTGACCTGAGACTCGCTCTGTAGACCAGGCTGGCCTCAAACTCACAGAGATTTGCCTGCCTCTGCCTCCCGAGTGCTGGGATTAAAGGCGTGCGCCACCACCGCTCAGCGAGAGTGTTATTTTTTGAGACAGCGTCTTATGTAGCCTAAACTGGCCTGGAACTTCTAATCCTCCTGCTTCCACCTCCCGGATGCTGGAGTTAATGCATAGGTTTATCCTCACCACCATGCCCAGTTTATGCCATATAAAGAGTCTAGCCCAGGGCTTTGTGAATGCCAGGCAAACATTCTATCAGCTAGGCTACAATCCTGTCCCAGCTACAGTGGATTGAATACTAGAAGCTCCAGAAAGCTACACAAGCACGTACATCTGAGCCACGCCGTCACTGAGCTCAGCCCCTCGCTGGGGAAGATTCTAGGCAAGCACTTCGCCACAGAGCTACATCTCCAGGCCAATTTTTAATTTTGAGACAAGGTCTTATGAAGTTGCCCTGACTGGCTTTGAACTTGTGGCCTTGCCTGAGTCCCTGCAGCATGTATCGGGATACTTTGTGAGTTTTCAAGGAAGGCTGTCTGTTTTTCATGTTGATATTAATGAGACAAGCAGAGGCAAGAGCGTGCATAAGCCAGGCATAATGGCAGCCCACTGCGGGGTTGTTACCTGTGAGAGACCCAGGTAGATGGACACCGTCTCTGAGATGTAGAGGAATTTTCCTTCCTGGTTCAAGGCGAACACAAAGCCATCCAGAGACTAGAGTTGAAAGAAACGGAGCGGGTGTAAGAAAGGTCCCGGATTCTGAAATCTGGGTATCCGTCTGGAGATACGGGGCTTCCGTGGCCAACGGAAAAGGAATAGGAACAAGGGACCTTAGTTCCAGCTCTTCACAGGGGACAGACGCAGGAAAATGGATGCTATTCCCAGATGCGACCACCAGGTGGAAGCACGGAGTAGCGTGCTAGGAAGGGACCTCACCTGAAGTATGTGTCCACCCAGGTGTTGCTCGAAAACTTCAGAGACCAGAGCCACAGGGCCTCGGCGGCCTGGGGCTGGGGACAGAAGGAAGGGAAAGTCAGGGCCCATGGATCTGGCTTACTGCGTCCTGGGCAGCCGATAGGGACCCAGCCAGTCTTAAAAGCCCCAGCCACCATAGAGAACCGGTTTACAGATGTCTGTTCCCTATGGCTGGGACAGAAAGACCAAGACTGAGTGACAGAGAGTGGAGAGAGAGATTTGACCACTCTTTCTTTTTTCTTCCAGAACAGGGCTTTTCTGTGTAGCCTTGGCTGTCCTGGAACTCGCTCTGTAGACCAGGCTGGCCTCAAACTCTACAGAGACCTACTTACCTCTGTCTCCCTTAGTGCTGGGATTAAAGGTGTGGGCCACCATCGCCAGGTTCACACCCTCCTTTTTTTGTCTACCAAAAAGGTCCTTGAGTACTGCTATTCTCAGGTCCTATACTGTGCAGGCAGTGACATTGACACAGATGTGACCAGAAAACCACAGTCGGTCCTCACTGGGCCACGAAGCCAGGTCCAATGAAGACTAAGCCAAGGCTGACTGGCCTGGTGGTGAAGGCCTGTAATTCTAACTGCCTGGCAGGCTGAGGCAGGAGAATTAAGAACCTAAGACCTGCCTGGGCTTCATAATGAGATCCCATCTCAAAAACTAAAAAGAGGTCTAGCAGCATAGCTCAGTGGTGCAGCCCCTGCCTAGAATCCCCCAGTGAGGGGCTGGGGTGTGGCTCAGTGGTAGAGCCCCTGCCTAGCATCCCCCAGTGAGGGGCTGGGGGTGTGGCTCAGTGGTAGAGCCCCTGCCTAGAATCCCCCAGTGAGGGGCTGGGGTGTGGCTCAGTGGTAGAGCACCTGCCTAGAATCCCCCAGTGAGGGGCTGGGGCGTGGCTCAGTGGTAGAGCCCCTGCCTAGAATCCCCCAGTGAGGGGCTGGGGTGTGGCTCAGTAGTAGAGTGCTTGTCTAGCATTCACTCACCCCTGGGTTCAATCATCTGTACTGAAAAACAACAACAAAAGATGAAGAAATACAAAAAGAATAAGTGTGTGTAGAGAAATGGATTCTCTTACAGTGCAGGGTGGACTGCAAACTAGGGTAGCAGCTGAAGAGGACAGTTCGGTGATTCTTCAACAAATAAAGATAATTATGATGTGAGCGTCTGGCAATCCCTTCACACCCAGTGAACTGAAACTAGGAATGGTGAGGAGAGCTGTATGCACACGGAGAGAGCAGCATTACACACAGCCAAAAAATCCCAGATGTCCCTCCCCCAGGAAATGAATAAACAAATGTGGTACATCCATCCATTCAGAGGACTATTATTGAACTATGAAGAAGAATGAAGCTTTGGTACGTGATGCGACGTTATGAGACCCAGAACTACATCTGAAAGCAAACAGGCACAAAAGGCCACAGTGTGTTTGATTCCTTGTCTACGAAATGCTCAGAATTGGCAACTCCATGGCAAGGAAAGCAGGTCTGTGGTTGGCAGTACTGGGGAACTGGCTGCTCCATGGCTGTGGGAGTCCGTAGGGGTAAAGGAGGTGTTCTGAGACAGACGGTGATGGTCGTACAACACTGTCCTTGCAGTGAATCGTGCTGATTTTGATACCGCAGACCAGCCTTGTCCACATAGCAAGTTCCTGACAGCCAGAATGGAGAGTGAGGCCAGGTCTAAAGACGCAAGTGTGTGTGTGTGTGTGTGTGTGTGTGTGTGTGTGTGTGTGTGTGTGTGTGTGTGTAGAGATGGTTCAGTGGTTAAGACTGTCACTAGCTGCTCTTGCCAAGAACCCAGGTTCCATTCCAGGGCACCTTACAACCCTCAATCACACTAGTCTCAGGGGATCTGATGTCCTCTTCTGCCCTCTGTGGGCATTGCTCACATGTGGTACACAGATACACAAGCAGGTAAAACACCCCCACATGTAAAGACAAATAAATAAATAAATAAATAGATTTAAAGCTGTTGAAATGGTTTAGTGGGTAAAGGCATGGACTAGCAATCCTGGAGATCTGAGTTTGATCCCCAGAATCAAGAGTGAGACTTGATTCTCACAGACTGTCCTCTGACCTTCACGTGTGTGCTGTGTCCTGCTCACAGACATATGCACACATAAATAAACAATGGAAGTAAAAAAATAATGAAACAACCAAACAGCTAATTTTATCCTGGATAAATTTTACATAACATTTTTTGTTTGTTTGAGATAGAGTCTCAATATTTAGCCCAGGTTTAACTCAAATTTTCCATTCTCCTGCCTTTGTTTCGAGAGAACCAAGCTTAAGTGATGCTCCTCTAGGCAGGAGTACAGTGTTTACTTACTCTCTCTTTTTTCAGTGCTGTGGATTGAACCCAGAGCTGTTCACGTTAGGCAGATGCTCTCCCACTGAACCACACCCCAGCCCCTCACTGGGGGAGTCTAGGCAGGGGCTCTACCACTGAGCCACACCCCAGCCCCTCACTGGGGGATTCTAGGCAGGGGCTCTACCACTGAGCCACACCCCAGCCCTCACTGTAGATTCTAGGCAGGGTTGCTGCTGAGTTGCATCTCCTGCTGATAGTTTTGTATAGTAGACCATGGCATAAAAGAGGGGAACTTTAGGAGGTGTGTTGAGGAGATGAAGACATATACAAAGAGATGGAGAAACTCAGAATTTTAGAGAAACATAAATTTCACCAAGACATAGGCTGGTTGACACAAGTCTTCCCCCTTAGGAGAACTGGGGCCCCAGACCTGGTGTTCATGGTTGGCAGACACACAGTGGTCCTGGATGCCATCCAAAGGACCCTATTGCTGCACAAGACGACACTCCCACCAGACCCAAGGTAGAACCAAAGGCTGTGGGAGCACTGTCAGGGACCTTCCCTCTGCTAGGCGGAGGGCCTGAGAGTCACTCTTTCCTCTTTGTACCTCAGTTTCCTCTTTCAGTGAGTTTTCTGAAGGGGTCTGAGCTCCTGGGCTGCCAAGCATCCAGCCAGTGTGATGGAGAAACATATAGAGTAAATAAAGGTGGGATTATTATTATTCCTAGGCAGGGACATGTCCCCACTTCTCCTCAGGACTCCCCTAAGTCAGTCAGAGTCCTCACTAGCCCAGGGATGCCCCCACCCCCCACATCTGACCGCTGTTCCTCTTGCTTCCTCCTTATCTGAACCTCCAGGAACAATAAGTGTAGGGGCTGATGGGGACCCCTCCCCTGAGACCCAGCTCCAGGCATCCCCGTGACAGGCAGGAACAATGCTGCCTGCTAATTGTGGCAATTTTCCCCTGTCATTTTTGCTAATTCCTTCATTTTCCCTCTCTGCAGATCAGCCCGGGTCAGACCAAGCTGCTGCAATTAACAGCATTAATGGGCGCGCTGGGATGGGGGTGCCCGGGGGGGAGAGCTTGGGGACCTGCTGTCCCCCCCTCCCGTGCACAGGGCCCATCTCCTGTCACTAAGATCCCCAGGGTGTGCCTAGGATTGCCGATGGATGCCTTAGTATCCCCAGTTTCTGCCTCCCCAAACCTGACAGCTCTCCACTCCTCCTGCCTACAGCCCCTTCTCTATCCCCCAATGCAACAAGTGTCTCCCCCCACCACATCTGCTCCTCCTAAAGTTCAAATCCCCTGGAACCACTCATTCACTTAAAAATTTTTCTTCACTTAATAAACATTTGTCATCCAACACCGGGAGTGATGGCGGAAGACTAGGATGAATGAGGGGAAGGAAGTGGGGAGGCCACAGGCAGAGAGAGGGTAGGTTTGGAAAAGGAAGGACAGTTAAGACCCCTACCAAGTTTCAGGAGGTCCTCTCCTTTTCCCTTTTTTTTTTTTTTTAATTTGTTTACAGTGTTCTGTCTGCATGTATGCCTACAGGCCAGAAGAGGGCACCATATCTCATTACAGATGGTTGTGAGCCACCATGTGGTTGTTGGGAATTGAACTCAGGACCTCTGGAAGAACAATCAGTGCTCTTAACCTCTGAGCCATCTCTCCAGCCCCCTTTTCCCTTCTATGAGTCTCCTGTCTTGGGTTGTTATGGTCTTCATGACTCTGGGGAGTGGAGAAGGGGTGTCCCATCATTCCAGCGTCTGTTCTTATAGGACTAGATTGATGCCAAGCAGGACCTCAACTTGCTCTGGGAATTACTTCTCTCTCTCTCTCTCTGAAACTAGGTTTCTCTGACCAGGCTGACCTCAAACTCCCAGAGATCTGCTTGCCTCTGCTTCCCGAGTGCTGGGATTAACATGTGACAGCTCTTCCTTCCCTCCTCCCCACAGCCCCCACCTCTGAGTGTCTCAGTAGCCCAGGCTAGGCTGGAGCTCCAGATCCTTCTGTGTCCACTTCCTGGGTCCTGGGATTACAGGCCTGCACTGTGTCGGGCTCGTTCAAGGCTGGAATGGAGCCAGAGCCTCCAAAATGCTAGGCAAATGCTCTACCAACTAAGCCCCGCCCCACCCACAGCCTAGCTCCAGGCAGTTCTGTTTGCAGTTCTGAGAGTTTCACCGACTCCACCTGTAACATGAGTCTAGCGGGAGGATGAAATGGGTTTTGTACATCAGAGGTTTCCGGGGCCACAGTCCTGGGTGCGAGTGACTAACGTCACCTAAAAAGTGCTAGGGTACTGTGCCAGTCTGGACCACTCGGGAGCTTCTGGGTCCTCTCACCTTCCTACTTTCCCCAGATCCTTTCTCAGTTCCTCCCCCACCTCCAGTCTCACCCTCACTGCTTCCTTCTGGTTCTTGCCTGCCTCGGGGCCCTTGGCTCCTGTCGTGCTTTCTGCCTGGCCCTTCTCAAGTCTCAGGTCAGTGGGCACTCCCTCCTGAAGCAGCATCCTACCTGAGGGCGAGTGGTCTCCTGTCACAGCACTCAAATCCTGCTTTTGAGCATTTTCAGCCCCTCCCCAACCCACCACTGACTCAGCTCAGTGAATGAGTGACTGGGGGAGAGGGCTGGGAAGATGGTTCAGTGGGTAAAGCGTGGAGAGACCTGAGTTCAAATCTCCAGAATTCATGTGACGCTGGATATAGTAATGAGCACCTGTAATTCCATACTCCTACTGGAAAGTGAGAGATGAAGACTCCCAGGCAAACCCTGGGTCATCTAGCCAGGCCTACACAGCTCTGAAGAACAGACCTTATCTCAAAAAAGGAGGGAGGCAAGGACTGACCCCTCCACGTGGGTACTACACATACACACACCTCTGACTTTCACATGGGTACATCACACACACACACACACACACACGAACTGGAGAGATGGTTCAGCAATTATGAACACATAAACTAAAAGAAAGAAAGAAAGAAAGAAAGAAAGGACAAAAGAAAGGAAGGAAGGAAGAAAAACTGGGCAGAGATGGTTCACACCTTTAATACCCAGCACTGGGGAGGCAGAGACTGGTGGATCCCTGAGTTCAAGGCCAACCTGATCTACAAGCGTGAGTTCCAGGACAGTCAGGGATACATAGAGGAACTCTGTTCCAAAAAGCAAAATAAACAAAACCCAAAAACCACATACTGTGCTTGCAGAGGACTCCATTTGTTCCCCAGCACCCAGCTTGGGTGGCTCTCAACCACCTGTAACTTCAGCTGCAGGGGACCCAACCCCCTCTGGCCTCTTCCAGCAGTTGCACACCACACGTGGCATACATAAACAAATGTAGTCCCAAACACATACATATACTTTTTTTTTTGTTTTGTTGAAATAGGGTTTCTTCCTGTAGCCTTGGCTGTTCACGTCACTTGCTCTGTAGACCAGGCTGGCCTTGAACTCACAGAACTCCACTTGCCTCTGCTTCCTGAGTGCTGGGATTAAAGGTGTGTGCCACCAACCTGAACACCACATACATTTTAATAAAAAAACTTTATTTTATTAATTTTCAAATAAATAACAACATTTACTTTTAATTATTAAATTATTAAATAATAGTTTAATAATTTTTATTAAATTATTGTTTAATAAAAAATAGTAAAAATAAAGCCAGGTGGTGGTGGTGTACGCCTTTAATCCCAGCATTTAGGAGGCAGAGGCAGGTGGATCTCTGTGAGTTTGAGGCCAGCCTGGTTTACAAGAGATAGTTCCAGGACAGGCTCCAAACCCTGTCTCTAAAAACGAAAAAAAAAAAAAAAAAAAAAAAAGGAAAAATAAGCCCAGGGGTGGGATGGTAGCCCACATCTTTAATCTTTAATTCCTGTAATCTGGAGACAGAGGTAGGTAGATCTCCGAGTTCAATGCCACCCAGTCCATGTGCGGTGTGGAGTTCTAGAACAGTCAGGGTTAGTACTTAGTGAGATCCGGTCAGTAACATCTGGCGCTGTTAGCTCGGCGGGTAAAGGCATTTGTCATTAAGCCCAGCAACCTGAGTTTGTTCCTAAGGACCCATATGATAGGAAGAGAGAAGCCGCACCCGTAAGCTGTCATCGTCCCTCCATATACGTGTGAAGGTATCTCTTCCATACATGCACACTGAATAAATAAAGAATTTAAACAGAGACTTGGGCAGAGAAAGAAAATGGAACAGGGATGGTTCAGTGGTTAAAAGCACTGGCTGCTTTTCCAGAGGACCTAGGTTCAATTCCCAGCATCCGCGTGGCAGTTCGAATCTGCACCACCAATTTCTGGCCTCCATGGACACCTGGTATAGGTGGTTTACAGACACACATGCACGCAAAATATCCATACACATAAGATAAAAACCTTCACAGGGCGGTGGTGGCGGCACACGCCTTTAATCTCAGCACTCGCGAGGCAGAGGCAGGTGAATCTCTGTGAGTTCCAGCCAAGCCTGGTCTACTAGAGCTAGTTCCAGGACAGGCACCAGAGAAACCCTGTCTCGAAAAACGAAAAAAAAAAAGAAATAAACCTTTGGAACCTTTGAGTGACTTTATCTCCCAGGGCCTCAGTTTTCCAGGGCTATTAAATAGAGTTACAAAGGCCTTCCCGCCTAAGATGTCTGCAGACTGGCAGAGGCCTACGGTTTTGGATTTTGTTGCCTTGAGTCAGGATGTTGTGCCACCCACGCACACTGCCCAGACCAGTTAGTTCTCATGTACAGGTGGGCATTGCGAAAGTAGCCAGAAAATGGCCAGGGAGCGGTGACCAGAGTGAGCCTTTCTCCCTCAGAGCCTCCCAATGCCCCTGCAAGTACTGGGGGGCTGGACACCTTCAGGCTCTCTCAGTCCCCCATTCCCCTCCCTGGGACTCCAGGACAATAGACAAGATGTTTATCCCCCGCTGGCGCACATGTTGTTCGCGGGTAATGACAGTAATCAGCCTCCCTAATGCGGCATTCTCTCAGCGCCAGTCAATTCGCCTAATTACCGCCTGGGAAGCCGGATTATTTAAATTTAAATGGTGATTTATTGCGGGGCTTAATCAATGCTATTTTCTCTCCCCCCACCTTCTCCCTGGGCACTAGGGTAGGAAGGAAATAGGAGCCCTCCCCAACCCCACCCTAAGGACACCCAATTCTTCAGGTGGGAGGAGGGGCTTTTTCACCTGTGACCTCAGATAACACCTTCATTGCCTGGTAATAACAATTAAGCAGGGATATATAAAATAAAATGATGAAAATCTGATACTTCTGTGGATCAATAACCAAAGGTGGGAAGTAAGAAAAATGAGATGTTCATCTATATGTTGACATCTTACACATTACAGATTAGAGGTTTTTCCTCTTGTGTCACATCTGCATCTCTGAGGCAGGGTCTTTTCATTTCATTTCCCCCCTTCCTATTAATTAGCCTATCTTTTTCTTTTTAAAAAAATTTATTTATTATGTATATAGTGTTCTGGGCACCAGATCTCATTACAGATGGGTGTGAGCCATCATGTGGTTGCTGGGAATTGAACTCAGGACCGCTGAAACAGCAGTCAGTTCTCTTAACCTCTGAGCCATCTCTCCAGCCCTAGCCTATCTTTTTCGAGACAGGAGCTTATGTAGCCCAGGCTGACCTTAGGCCTGACTTACTATGAAGAGCAGGCAGGACCTCCACCCACAGAGATCTGCCCGCCAGCCTTTGCCTCCAGAGAGCGGGGATGAAAGTGCCACCAGGCCTCACCTTACTTGTGTTTGGCTTGAGACAGAATCTCACTTTGTAGCCTAGGCTGGCCTCATACTCCTGGTGATCCTCCTGTCGCAGCCTCAGGAGCATTGGGAGGATACTCCATCAATGCCACACCCTGCCAGAGCAGGGACTTTGGTAGCATGCAGTTCCCGTTAGGTCCTGGGCACTCACAATGGTATCACACATGAGTTGCCTCAATCAGCAACAAGGGGACACAGACCGCATCCCTAAGGCTGGCTTGCCCTTTGCTGGGATCCAGGGGCCTTGAAGATGTTCATTAGTCTCCAGTCAGTCTGAAGGGACCAATTCTGATGGGCACTCCCATTGTTTTTAAATGCAACACAGAAAGAGGGGAGCCACCTACCTAGGACTGCAGAGCTATGGGGTCGAGGGCTGGAGATGGCCGCACAGCTAATACCACCTTCCCAATGGCCCTCCCTCACCCTCTCTAGGCATACTGTTGGGATTTAGCCCCAGAGTCCCAGCATCTCTTGGAGCTCTGCAGGCCCAGGTTGGGAGGTCTTCCTTACTGGTTGAATGGAGGCTCTGGGGACAGGAGGCTCTACAGCTCCTGTCAGAAGGGATCTTATTGTCCTTTCTTTTGTGACAATATTGGTTCATCTCCCCTAATAAAATTAATGGCCTTTGCTGGATGTCAGACATCTGTATTTCCAGGCTGATGGCAGACACCTGTATTCCCAGCATTGAAGAGATGGAGGCAGGAGGATCCTAAATTCAGGGCCAACCTCTACTACATATCAAATCTGAGGCCAGGTCAACCTACAGGAGACATTGAGTCATGGCGAATATTTTTAATCCCAGCACTTGGCAGGCAGAAGCAGGTGGATCTCTGTGATGTGAAAGCCAGCCTGGTCTACATAGCAAGTCCCAGGCTAGCCTGAGCTACATAGTAAGACCCTATCTCATATAAACAACAAAAACAACAACAACAATAACAATAACCTAGTGATCTGAATTGTTGCCAGGTTCTGACTTAGGTCAAAGGTTTATAAAAATCACAACTTTTTGTTCTCTAGAGAGCCTAAGTCACCAGTTAGGAATCCACAAAGGGTCTGGAGGACTCCCTAGGAGCTGAGCCAGGGCGGGTCTGGCTTTCTCAATCCTGTCCCCAAGGCTGGGGTGGGTTGGCAGGGGAGGATTTGGCAGCATAAGCATGCGCACTCACCGAGGCCAGCCGGGGGCCCGACGGCTCGCAACCCCCAGGGCGGCGCCCCTTGCGCAGCGAAGCGACGCAGGCGGAGGTAAGTGACACTGAGACGCACGATGGACGCCTTGTCTAGTTGGCTGGAGATGGCACCAGGCAGAGGAAGCAACTTGGCCAGCTCAAAGAACTCTAGATTCTCCTTCCCGCGCCGCCAGCGCGCTGCGTTGCGGGACTTCTCTTTGCGCTGTGCCTGTAGGCTGGGCAGGCAGCGTGGAGGAGGTGTCAGTGAGTGCCCCTGGCTCACGGTCCCCGCACTTTAGGAGGTGGGACAGACCTGAGCGCCAGTTCTATACCCCTGCTGATTTTGGGGAAAGAGCCCTTATTTAATAATAATAATAATTATTATTATTATTATTATTGTGGTAGGGGTTGAACTCAGGGTTTTCAGCACTCTACCACTGAGCTACATCTCTCTGGCCTGTTTTTTTCTTTTTCTTTCCTTCCCTTCCTTCCTTCCTTCCTTCCTTCCTTCCTTCCTTCCTTCCTTCCTTTCTTTCTTTCTTTTTTTGTTGAGACTGAGGTCTCACTACGTATACCAGGGTGGCCTTGAATTTACAGAGATTTGCTTGCCTCTGCCTCCGTAAGTACCAAGACTAAAGACATGCGCAACCACACCCGGTTCTTGTTTTTGCTTTTTGAGGTACGGTCTTTCTATTTTGCCCAGGCTGGCCTTGAACTGGTGAGTCTCCCGCTTCAGCTTACAGAGTGGGATGTCAGGCCGCAGGGCTCAGCTGGGGACAGAGTCTTCTCAATTGCCTGAGAATGTCGGGGGTGAATTTGGAGTTGGGGGACTAAAAACCGAACTCCGGAGTAGGTGAGGGTGACAAAGTCTAGGCGCAGCAGGGTCAGGGCACTGACCTGGGTATGAATGCTCATCCGGAAGGCTGTGAAGTCCCCCCAACCCCCTCACGCCTTCGGGGGCGAGGCCATGGTCAGGGCCATTAGATTTGCTCACCAGGGCCCTGGTGGGGCCTTGACCATTAGCCCGGGCAGGAAATCCCAGGGGACGCTGGCTCCACGGTCTCCTCCGCACTTGACTTCACCTCGGCCGCTGCTCCTGGGATAGGGGGTCGCCATCACGGCGGGGACTCGAGAATTCAGACGCGAAGGAGTCGCAGGTGGGGATCAGTCCCCTGGGGGAAGAATGTCTAGGGAAAGTGAGGTGCGTGCGGGTCCCCAAGGGTCCAGCCAAGAACCGGCTTGGATGCGTGCCTCAGTTTCCCCTTCCGGGGAAGCCGCGGTTCCCACCCTGGCGCTCCGGGTGAGGACGTGCCCCGCCGCCGCCTCCCCCGCGCGGCCCGCCAGCGCGCCCGCCTCACGCCCGCGCCGGGCCGGCTCCCGCATACCAATGGGCGCACGCGGCGCGCATACGGATCGGACCGGCCCGCGCGCTGCGTGCCAAGCATGCCCAAGCTGCGCTGGGGCGGGCGCGTCGCCAGGGCCCCGACGCTCCGGACTCCATCCCCCCCAAAACTCCCAACCCCTCGGGGATCTATCCCCCAAAGCCACCCCCAGTGTCCTACTCCCCAAGTCTGCAGCTGCACCCATTTCCTAGCCTGGGCTAAGGAGGTAGGGAGGACAGAGGGACCCCACCCCAAATCCTGCTCAGGAAGCATTCAAGCCCCTGGGGTGGCGCCACCTGACCTGGTTGCTAAATATCTTCAACCCACAACTTCCTCCCAAAGACCAGGGCGTGAGACCCTGGCCCATTACACCGCTGGCCACTGTGACTCCAGTATGAACGCGACACTCGGGTCCAGGTGTTCTGGAATCTAGATCCACTAGAACCAGGGACGTGTCCAACTGGCTCTTTCCTCTTCACGATTAGGTGTCCAGGCCACTCATGTCCCCAGCATCCAGGTGGCCCCCAAGCCTCCCCCAAACGCTCTGACGTCTAGTGCCCTGAGCCTGTGTGACTGTGACTAGGACCCCCAACAACCACGCACCTTTCTTTGGATCTCGCCAGTACAAGCGTCCCGATGCCGTGGCCTCCAGGTCACGAGAGTCTAGGACCCCGCATCCCAGAAGGACTCAGGGGTCCCCGTTCCCTCCTGCCAAGCCTTCAGGCGTCCCGCACTCGCAGGGCTCCCGACCAGGTTACCTGGCCACGGGGTGGGCTCGGGGCGCGGCGTGGGCCGGCCGGGTGACGTGGAGGGGCAGCTCCATAGACCCTGAGGCGCGCGGGCTAGGGCTCCCGGCTCTCGGCGCCCACGGCGGCCTCGCAGACTTGGAGACCACGGACAGCGGCGGCGAGGGGCGGTGCCTGTGTTCGCCCCACCCACAGAGGCCCCGCCCAACGCCGGCACGCGCGCCTCTGCCTGATGGATAGTTCCCATTCCCGTGTCCGTCTGGCCCGGCGTGTCTGAGTTGTCTCACCCCACGACCACATCAGGCAGGTCGAGTCTCAAGCTCCTCCACCCTTGAGTCTCACCACGATCGTCATCCGCAAAGGATGGAGCCCCTCAGCAGCCCCTGGGGACCCTGTGGGCAATCAGCACCGTGGTTCAGTCCGAGTGGACATTCAGAGGTCAGTGTCCCTGCTAGAGACGTAAATCCAGGCCTTTAACGTTCTCCCTTCCCAGGAGAAAATTTCAGGATGCCAGTCTCCATTCAGGGTAGGACCTGGCGCGTACCAACCCTGTCCCCAACCCAGGTCTTAGTTGTTAAGGGAACAGTCCAGATCCCCTTGAGATCTTGTCTCTATGGCTCCTTATTGGAACTAGAACCCCAACCTGTGGGAGCCCAACTTCATAAATGAGAACAGAGCCAGTGGGGTGTGGTGGCACTCATTTGTTAATCTCAGCATTTGGGACAATGAGGCAGGAGGATTAAGTTGGAGGCAAGCCTGGACTATGGAATGAGTTCCAGTCTAGCCCAGTCTGGGATTCGGAGTGAGACCCTGTCTCAAAATTAATAAAACAAAAGAGTAGCTAGGCTTGGAGAATGGCTTAGTGGGTAAAGCTTGCCAGGGAAGTGTGAGGGCCTGAGTTCAAATCCCCAGAATTCACATAAAGTCACACTCAGTGGTCTACTTCTATAATCCCAGGACTCCTGTAGGGCATAGCAAGAGATCTCTAGGAGCTGGGGGTGGGGGGGCTCAGCTAGTCTGGTTCCACAGCAAGGAACTGTTTCAAACAAGGTAGAAAGGGAAGGAACACCATATGAGATTACCCTTTGACCCCCACATGTACTGGAACCGTGGCATGCATGTGAGTACACACACATACACCGATGGTTCATTTTTTATTTTTTAGACAGGGTTTTTCTGTGTAGCTTTGGAGCCTGTCCTGGAACTCACTCTGTAGACCAGGGTGGCCTGGAACTCACAGAGATCCGCCTGCCTCTGCCTCCTAAGTGTTGGGAGTAAAGGCGTGCACCACCATCCGGCTTTGTACACAGATTTCTAAAGAGGGTGGGACTGGCAAGATGGCTCTGTGGGTAAAGTACTTGCCACCAGGCCAGAGGATGTGTTTATTCCCCTGAACATGCACCGTGGAAGAGAAGAACGAACTCCCCAAGTTGTCCTAAGGTTGTACCTCATGTTGGCAGCTGAACTTGGTAGTTACCCAGGTGGTACTGGTTTTGAAGGCCTGAAGGGGTCGTGGAGAGCAGCTGAGGCTTGGCACTGTGAGAGGCCTGGCGAAGCCATTGGTGAAGGTGCAGCTTCAGCGGCAGTAGAAGGTCCAGGACTGAAGGGGTCATGCAGAGAAGTTGAAGTTTGGTGACATGAAGAGAGCCTAGAAGAGGCTATTTGTGAAAATGCAGCTAGGTTGTCATAGATCACCCCAATATTTTGGAGATGCCAGCACCATGGGATGACCACCAAGAACAGCAGCAGTGGTGGAGTGGAGTCAGCCAGAGCCTAGAAGAGGGCAGGGCCAGAGAAGTGACCAAGCCCCTTCGGAGGGTCCCAGAAGATTGTGAATGGATCCCAGGCATTGGCTATTGAGTTATCAATAATACACAGTGCAATAATGAACAATGAAGTAATAGAAAACACCAAGACAGGGAGGAAAGGGTTTATTTCAGCTTATAGTTGTAATACGTCATGAAGAGAAGTTAGGACAGGAAACTGGAGGCAGGAACTGAAGCAGAGGCTGTGGAGGAACAATGCTTACTGACTTACTCTCTGTGGCTTGCCAAGCCTGTCTTCTTATAAAGCCAAGGAACATGTCTAGTGGTGACACCGTCCATATGGGATGGGTATCCCCACATCAATCATTAGCCGACAGGCCAATCTAATGGAGGAATTTTTTGAGACAGGGTTCCTTTGTTTGTTTCTTATTTAATTATTGTGTATGAGTGATATATCTGCATGTATGCTGCAGACCAGAAAAGAGCATGAGATCCCATTACAGATGGTTGTGAGCCACCATGTGGTTGTTGGTAATTGAACTCAGGACTTCTGGAAGAGCAGCCAGTGCTCTTAACCTCTGAACCATCTCTCCAGTCATGAGATAGAGTTTCTCTGTGTAACAGCCATGGCTGTCCTGGGACTTGCTCTGTAGACCAGGTTGGCCTCAAACTCACAGAGATCCACCCAAGTGTTGGTATTAAAGGCGTGTGCCACCGTCCACCATTTTCTGGATAACCCTAGCTTGTGTTAAGTTGACAAAAAAAAAAAACAAAAACAAAAACAAACAAAACAACAACAACAACAACAACAACAACAAAAAAACCCCAAACTACCCAGGACACCCAGGCTGGCCTCAAATTTACTATGTAGCAGAGGTCATCACCTTGAACTTCTGCTCCTCTTGTTTTCACCTTCCACTGGTGTAGGTTACAGATAAGTACCACCACCATGCTTGGTTTTTCAGTGCTGGGGAAATTGAACCCAGGGCTTGGTGTATATTAGGCAAGCACTCTACCAACTGAGCTATGCTACCATTCCCTAGGCAGCTTATGATCAGGCACAAACACACAGATCTCACTAATAGTTCGACTGTGGGTGTTCATAACCTAGCTGTCACCCAGGACTCTGTCAGAGCAAGGGACAAAAGGGCTGGAACGCAAGTCATCATCAGGCTTGCCCATTGTGCGTGCACTTTTAACTGACTGTGCCATCTCACTGGGCCACCTGTGGATCATAGGAAACACAGGGAAGGGACACCAGCCCACTGGAGCATGTGGCTCTGGGAGGCCTTGCCCTTTGCTCCCATTCCAAAAAAAAAGAGGGAAAATTGAATGGGATAATAAGTAGATTAGTGTGAACTTACTTACACTAATAATAATAATAGTGAGTAGTAAATACTTGTGAGCTATTATTTATGAACAATTTATTGGCATAGATTCTTGTATATTGATACAAATTCAAATTATATTTGTCATATTGAATATGCTCCTATTTCTGTTTACAATATTTGTATACCTATGCAAAGTTATTTTGTCAGATTTTATGCATGCATGTTTCTACCTCTGTTTAACACATTTTATATACTGATACAATTTTTAGGATATATTTTTCATATTGCATTATATATTTCGACCTCTGATCAAAATACTTGTACATTGTTTACATTTTGAGGTCATTGTCTTCATTTACTGTACAGTTGTTTGAAGATTGTTTAATATTTCTGATATTAAGTCTTTTTAAGTTATACAGGTATTAAGTTTTTTTTTCTTTTGTTTTTTCAAGACAAGGTTTCTCTGTAGCTTTGAAGCCTGTCCTGGAACTAGCTCTTGTAGACCAGGCTGGCCTTGAACTCACAGAGATCCACCTTCCTCTGCCTCCCAAGTGCTGGGATTAAAGGTATGCACCACTACCACCCAGCACAGGTATTAAGTATTATAGGTCAATAATCATTCATGTTTGTTATACTCATAGTCAGGCTAATCAGGTTTTTTAGATACATAGAGATTGTATTCTGCATAGATAGGTAATCTTCAACCACTTCAAAGATTTGTAGAACATGGCATTTAAATAACTTAGGGTTCTGTTGACCTGAGACATGATTGCTCCTGGCAGCACCAATCTATTCTTGAGAGAATGTTGAGCACCAAAGACACTCCATTTGGAGCTTGTTTTCTTCTTGGCACAAGAAACTGCCCATGCTTTGACCACTGACAAAGTACATGGTGTCCGGACTGGACAAGCAGGACACAAGGAAAAAGACTGTCAAATCTTGCCAAAGACAGGGTAAGATGGATTTGAAAATTTTCCTGCCTCTGAAAATGGTCCGTCAGCTACTCTAGGCCTTAGTCAAAGTTGGTTGCTCCAACGTTGCAAATGAGACTTTGGGTGATTGGTCAAGTAGCCAGTTGTCTCTGTCATATACTGTACGGTTTGGAAGCTGCTTGATTGCACTTCCTGCCTACTCAATATTACTCAACTAATATTATCTCCCTTCTCAGGCCTTTGATGGGGTTAAGATTAGAGAGTCACAGTTATCTTCCTCTTATGGTCAAGCCAAGCCATTTCCAATGCAAGATTTAGACTCCTTAGGATAGAATGTTTATTAAAACATTTAACATATGTTCCTTGCTTAATATTGTTTATGCTGGTTGTAATTCTAATTTTATTCTTGATATCTGTTCCTAGTGTATATAATTTTGTATTGGGTTTGGAACTCTCTTATTTAGACAAAAGGGGGAGATTATGGGGAACCTCCTTCAGCCAATGACCTTTAAGAGGCTGGACCAGGTTGAGGCATGACCTTCTGGGTAGCCAGAGCAAACAGCTAGCCTGTCTAGCTCTCTCTCTCTCTCATTCCAACGCTTCACACCTTGAGACTTCCCATTCTTGTTCTGTGAGTTTTTCCCTTACAATAAAAACTAATAATAAATATTAATATTAAAATCTTTTGGAGATAGCTTGAGAATATTTGACTCACGTTTTCCCCCTTTTTATGCATTCAGCTATGCTCTGCCTTGCTAAAAACTGAGTGATTACATTCCTAAGCTAGCCACCAAGGTCTAGTCCCTTATTTGGCTACTTCCTCCACCTGAGGCCGACTACCAAGGTCCAGCTATCAAAGTATTGAAGTCCAGCAATCAAAGCCACCTTTGGAAGGCTGGAGAGATGGCTCAGGTTAAGAGCACTGGCTGTTCTTCCAGAGGTTCTTAGTTCAATTCCTAGCACACACATGGTGGCTCACAACCATCTGTAATGAGATCTGGTGTCCTCTTCTGCATGGAGGTGTACAGGCAGGAGGAACATTGTATACATAATAAGTAAATAAATGTTTTTTTTTTTTAAAAAAAAAAACTCCCTTTAACTTGCCTAATAAGGATTCCAAATTAAAATGAAATACCTCTGAGTTCAAGGCCATCCTGGTCTACAGAATGGGTTCCAGATTTACACAGTGAAACCCTGTCTCCAAAAACCTAAATAAATAAATAAATAAATAAAATTAAACACCTCCTCCTAACACGGAGTTTCTCCTTGAACATTTATAAACTGCCATTTTGCTATGTGACACATTTTTCTTCTCTCTATCCAGAGGCATTCCTTTATCTCCGAGGGACAAAGACCCCTTTCCCTCTCCCTTGCTCCCTTCCCCTTCTCCATAATCCTCTACCTGCTGTCTCTGTCCCTTATTCCCTGCCCTCTGCCCACCTGGAGCAGATAAATCTCCTTTGTGCTTTGGGGTGGGTGGTGGTCCTGAATCGATATTTTGATACTTTTCCTTTCATGCAGTCCCAAGGACTCCCCATCTTCCTGTGAACAGACCATTAGCAAGATTTAAAAACTGAAAACAATGCCACTTGCTCTTACTGAAATATTTTGGTATTTGAAAATACATTTTCCTGAAAAGAAACAGAAAGTACACCAGTTACCTAAGACACAGAGAGAACAAGCTCCACCAGGAGCAGAAGCCAGGAGCAAATCTAGCCCTGTGAGGAAACCCAGTCCTAGGACACTGGCAGACCAGGATTGAGCCAACGACCTGACTCAAAGTTTGTGACCTCCACCAGAAACAGAGTGGGACTGAACCAGTTACCTAAGACACAAAGAGAACAAGCTCCAACAGGAGCAGAAGCCAGGAGCAAACCCAGTCCTGGGACACGGGCAGATCAGGATTGAACCAGTGACCAGATCCAGAGTCAGCAATTGCCACCAGAACAGGTCTAACTCCAAGGCAGGGACTTCTGCAAGAGGAGATCCAGACCAAGATTTACAGAAACAGATCAAAGCCAGCAGCCTAGACCAAAGTAGGCCTGAGACAGCAAACTCCAAGGGAGCAGACCAAAGCACAGGAGCACTGAGCTACCTCCAGGAACAGGAATAACCAACGGAGTAACTAGAACTGTGACACTGACTGTACCACGAGGAAAACCATCTTAGTTTAGGATTCACTGACACCTAGAAGATTATTCAACATAATCTCAGTCAGCCCCAACCACACGTGTCTATTAGAGGAAAAGATAAGTAGAAAAGGTAAGATCACATGCTACACCACAAAGAGCAACACAATACCAGTAAAACCTAAAGACCCTACAAAAGCAAGACCTAAACAACCAAATATGGATGAACCAGAAGAAAATGATCTAAAAAAATAACCTCAAGAGAATGTTTGAAATTCTTAAAGATGAAATGAGAAATTCCCTTAAAGAAATGGAGAAAAAAAAACCCAAAAAATTGGAAGATATTAGCAAATCACTTAAAGAAAACAAAGAAAAAGAAATAAAACATAGGGGCTGGAGAGATGGCTCAGTGGTTAAGAGCATTGCCTGCTCTTCCAAAGGTCCCGAGTTCAATTCCCAGCAACCACATGGTGGCTCACAACCATCTGTAATGAGATCTGGTGCCCTCTTCTGGCCTGCAAGCATACACACAGACAGAATATTATATACATAATAAATAAATAAATAAATATTTAAAAATAAAATGTTTTAATAAAAAAAAGAAATAACACATATAGAAGAAACTATTCAGGACTTGAAAACTGAGATAGAAAAAATAAAGAAAACACAAGCCGAAGGAATTATAGAAACAGAAATCATGAGAAAAAGATCAGGAACCACAAATGCAAGTATGAACAACAAAATGCAAGAAATTGAAGAGAGAGGGGCTGGAGAGATGGCTCAGTGGTTAAGAGCACTGACTGCTCTTCCAGAGGACCTGGGTTCAATTCCCAGCACCCACATGGCAGCTCACAACTGTCTGAAGATCCAGTTGCAGGGATCTGATGCCTTCACACCAATGCACATAAAATAAAGTTAAACCATAAAAAATATTTAAAAAAAAAGAAATTGAAGAGAGAATCTCAAGTGCTGAAGATAAAATAGAGGAAATAGACTCATCAGTTAAAGAAAACATTAAATCTAACAAAAGCTTAACCCAAAATACCCATGAAATATGGGACAACACAAAAAGGCCAAATCATAACATAATAGGTATAGAAGAAGGAGAAGAAGTTCAACTCAAAGGCACAGAAAATTTATTTAACAAAATCACAGAAGAAAACTTTCCTACCTAAAGAAAGATATGCCTATGAAGATACAAGAAGCTTACAGAACACCAAATAGACTGGATTAAAAAAAAAGTTCTCTAGCCACACAATAATCAAAACACTAAACATACAGAATAAAGAAAGAGTATTAAGAGCTGCAAAAAAAAAAAAGAAAAGAAAAAAGAAAAAAGGCCAAGTAAGATATAAAGCTAGACCTATCAGAATTACACTTGACTTCTCAGTGGAGACAATGAAAGGTCATGGTCAAGCATTATGCAGACATTAAGAGACCATGGATGCCAGCCCAGTCTACTATACCCAGCAAAACTGTCAATCACCATAGAAGGACAAAACAAAATATTCCATGACAAATCTAGATTTCACCAACACCTAGCCACAAACCCAGCCCTACACAAAATACTAGAAGGAAAACTCCAACCCAAGGAAGATGGCTACACCAACAAAAACACAGACAATTGATGATCTCACAGCAGCAAACCCTGAAGAAGAAAAAAAATGCACAAATAAATGTCACCAGCAATGAAAACTAAATTAAGAGGAGATAGCAACCACAGGTCATTAATATCCCTTAATGTAAATGGACTCAACTCACGCATAAAAAGGCACAGGCTAACAGATTGGATACGAAAAGAGAATCCATCCCTCTTCTGCATACAAGAAACGCATCTCGGGCTGGAGAGATGGCTCAGAGGTTAAGAGCAGTGCCTGCTCTTCCAAAGGTTCTGAGTTCAATTCCTGGCAACCACATGGTGGCTCACAACCATCTGTAATGAGGTCTGGTGCCCTCTACTGGCCTGCAGACATACACACAGACAAAATATTGTATACACAATAAATAAATAAATACATAAAAAAAAGAAATACAGAGGATCATCAGATCATTATTGAAAAAAAAAAAGAAAAAAAGAAACGCATCTCAACCTCAAAGACAGACATCGCTTCAGAGTAAAAGAGTAAAAGGTTGGGGAAAAATATACCAATCAAACTGACCTAAGAAACAAGCTGGTGTAGCTATACTAATATCTAACAAAATAGACTTCAAGCTCAAATCAGTCAAAAGAGACAAAGAAGGACATTTCATATTAGTCAGAGGAAAAATCCATCAAGAGGAAATCCCATCCAAACAGAAAAGAATATACCTTCTTCTCAGCACCTCATGGGACCTTCTCAAAAATTGATCACATACTCGGTAACAAAACAAACCTCAACAAATACAAAAAAATAATAACACAATGTACCTTATTAGATCACCATGGTTTAAAACTAGAAGTCAATAGCAATACTAATTCCAGAAAACCCACAAACACATGGAAATTAAACAATGCTCATCTGAATCATCAATGGGTCAAGGAAGAAATAAAGGGGGAAATTAAAGACTTCCTAAAATTCCATGAAAATGACCACACAACATACCCAAATTTATGGGACACAATGAAAGCAGTGTTAAGAGGCAAGTTCATAGCACTAAATGCCTACATAAAGAAGCTGGAAAAATCCCACACTAGTGAATTAACAGAACATTTGAAAACTTTAGAACAAAAAGAATCAAACTCACCTAAGAGAACTAGATGGCAGGAAATAATCAAACTGAGAGCTGAAATCAACAAAATAGAAACAAAGAAAACAATACAAAGAATCAATGAGACAAAGAGTTGGTTCTTTGAGAAAATCAACAAAATAGACAAACCTTTATCCAAACTAACCAAAAAGCAGAGAGAATATCCAAATTAACAAAATCAGAAATGAAAAGGGGGACATAACAACAGACACGGAGGAACTACAGAGGATCATCAGGTCATATTTTGAAAACCTGTACTCCACAAAATTGGAAAACTTAAAGGAAATGGACAACTTCCTGGATAAATATCACTTACAAAAATTAAATCAAGGGGGCTGGAGAGATGGCTCAGAGGTTAAGAGCATTACCTGCTCTTCCAAAGGTCCTGAGTTCAATTCCCAGCAACCACATGGTGACTCACTACCATCTTTAATGGGGTCTGGTGCCCTCTTCTGGCCTGTAGGCATACACACAGACAGAATATTGTATACATAATAAATAAATAAATAAATAAATAAAAAAACAAAAAACAAAAATTAAATCAAGACAAGATAAGCAAATTAAACAGACCTATAACTGCTGAAGAAACAGAAATAGTCATCAAAAGTCTCCCAACCTAAAAAAGCCCAGGACCAGATGATTTCAGCTCAGAATTCTACAAAACTTTCAAATAGGAACTAATACCAATACTCCTCACATTATTCCACACAATAGAAACAGAGGGAACATTGCCAAACTCTTTTTATGAGGCTACAATTACCCTGATACCCAAACCACAGAAAGAAAATACTAAGAAAGAGAATTACAGACCAGTCTCACTCATGAACATTGATGCAAAAATACTAAATAAAATAATAGCAAATTGAATCCAAGAACACATCAGAACCATCATCCACCATGACCAAGTCGGCTTCATCCCACAGATGCAGGGATGGTTCAACATACGAAAATCTGTCAACGTAATCCATCATATAAACAAGCTGAAAAATAAAAACCACATGATCATCTCATTAGGTGCTGAAAAAGCATTTGACAAAATAACAACATCCCTTCATGATAAAAGTCTTGGAGAGAGCAGGGATACAGGAACATACCTAAACATAATTAAGGCAATATACGGCAAGCCAACAGCCAACATTAAACTAAATGGAGAGAAACTCCCAGCGATTCCACTGAAATCAGGAACAAGACAAGGTTGTCCACTATCTCCATACCTATTAAATATAGTTCTTGAGGTCCTAGCTAAAGCAATAAGACACCAAAGGGAGATCAAGGGGATATAAATTGGAAAAGAATAAGTCAAACTCTCATTGTTTGCTGATGATATGATAGTTTACATAAGTGATCCCAAAAATTCTACCAAGGAACTTCTACAACTCATAAATACATTCAGCAATGTAGCAGGATACAAGATTAACTAAAAAAAAAATCAGTAGCCCTCCTGTACACAGATGATAAAAGGACTGAGGAAGAAACACCCTTCTTCATTAGCCACAAATGGCATAAAATATCTCGGAGTAACTCTAACGAAACAAGTGGAAGACTTGTATGATAAGAACTTTAAATCTTTGAAGAAAGAAACTGAAGAAGACACCAGAAAATGGAAAGACCTCCCATGCTCTTGGGTATGCAGAATTAATATAGTAAAAATGGCAATCCTACCGAAAGCAATCTACAGATTCAATGCAATGCCCATCAAAATACCAACAAAATTCTTCAAAGACCATGAAAGAACAGTACTCAACTTCATTTGGAAAAGCAAAAAACCCAGGATAGCCAAAACAATCCTGGGCAACAAAAGAACTTCTGGAGGCATCACAATCCCTGACTTCAAACTCTCCTACAGAGCTACAGTACTGAAAACAGCTTGGTACTGGCATAAGAACAGACAGAAGGCCCAATGGAACCGAATAGAAGACCCGGATATCAATCCATACATCTTCGAACACCTGATATTTGATAAAGAAGCAAAAAATATCAAATGAAAAAAGAACGCATATTTAACAAGTGGTGCTGGCATAACTGGATATCAACATGTAGAAGAATGAAAGTAGACCCATATCTATGACGATGCACAAAACTCAAGCTCAAATGGATCAAAGACCTCAACATAAAGCCAGCCACACTGAACCTTATAGAAGAGAAAGTGGGAAGTACACTTGAACGCATTGGCACAGGGAACCACTTCCTAAATAGAACCCCAGCCGCATAGACACTGAGAGAAACAATTAATAAATGGGACCTCCTGAAACTGAAAAGCTTCTGTAAAGCAAAGGACACGGTCAACAAGACAAAACAACAGCCTACAGAATGGGAAAAGATCTTCACTAACCCCACATCAGAAAGAGGTCTGATCTCCTAAATAGACAAAGAACTCAAGAAATTGGACACCATAAGATCATATAATCCAATAAAAAAAATGGAGTACAGACCTAAACAGAGAACTCTCAACAGAGGAATCTAAAATGGCTGAAAGACACTTAAGGAAATGTTCAACATCCTTAGTCATCAGAGAAATGCAAATCAAAACAACTCTGAGATTCCATCTTACACCTGTTAAGAATGGCCAAGATCAAAAACACTGATGACAACTTATGCTGG
>PVIU01006895.1:0-37500 GCA_004026605.1 Ondatra zibethicus
GCAAAGTTCTGAAATCTCAAGGTAGAAATCACTTTGGAAAAAGACATACTCTAAAAATCAAGTTATTTCCTTGAGCAAACTGCCCATCTCCAGATTTCTTATTCTATGGAGGAAAACACGATCATGTCAGGGACTGTAGAGAGGGCTCAGCAGTTAAGAACACTTGCAGCTCTTCCAGAAGACCCAGCTTTCTTTTTTTTAAAAAAAAAAAAAAAAAAGATTTATTTATTTTCCTTACAGTGTTCTGTCTGCATGTATGCTGCAGGCCAGAAGAGGGCACCAGATCTCATTACAGATGGTTGTGAGCCACCATGTGGTTGCTGGGAATTGAACTCAGGACCTCTGGAAGAACAATCAGTGCTCTTAACCTCTGAGCCATCTCTCCAGGCCCCATAGCTTTAATTCTTAGCACCTACTTGGCAGCTCAGAACCATCTGTAACTCCAGCTTCAGGGGATGGGACACCCTCTTCTGGCCTCAGCAGGCAACAGGCACATATATCATGCATGGGTATACATACAGTCAAGACACTCATGCACATAAAAATAAAGTTAAATAAAAATATAAGGTACCACACACCACATGCACAGCACCCAAACATCTCCTTGTCACACATCTGGGAAGTAAGGAGACTTTCCCCCACGCCCCTCTTAATTCATTCTGCCACCTGCCATGTTGTACAGAAATGCCAAACTCAGCTTCCTTGGAGCCCTGGAGACTGCCTCCCAAGAAACAATTTCTGCCTTGGTGAAGAGTGTCTCTGCTTCTCTCTCCACATTTATTTTTGGTTTCTGATGCCCTTTTTATTGTCATCTGTCTTTGATCAGTCTCCCATGAAGAATTCCAGCTACCAGTACTAACGACATTATACACAGTACCACCATTGATGCCAACATGAAATGGAAATACATATTTTTTTTGTTAGGGTGTATAAACTTCCTGCTTTAATGAAGCAGAGCTACCCTGAAAGTTTATCGAACTCAGCTTATAATAAGAAAATGCCTTGGCGCATGTGTTTGCATTATAAAGTATAGCTACAATTAACACTTTTAGGACCACCTCCAACTCACAAGTAAACCTTGTTATAAGCAAAAAATGAAAATCAAGGCACGAGTTGATTAAAACACCAAACCAAATTAAATTTGATCTAATGGTGTTTACTTGTTTTAACATCTGGAAAAGTTTGGGCATACACTGCAAATATTTTTAACCTAATTTTAAAATAAATTATGCTTACTTTCCACAGATGTATTTAAGTTGTGTCTTTTTAAAGAAATCATTTTTAAGCATTTCTCTCTTTTTTTGCATTTAACAGGCAAGAATTTTGAGCACAAGGTGCCAGGGGTGTGTGCAAATCCAAATGCCGTCCCCTACTAGCCCTCAACACTTTGGTACATTACTTGGAAAAAAGCCTGTGCGTGTAGATAGTAAGCGAACGGGTATGAAGGCTCCCCTGAAAAGGAAGTGCTTGGGTGCAAGTATTTCCATTCTCAGGGAGAAGAAATGGCCAATGGTGGCTTTCCTGGTGGCCCTAAACTAGAGGACATCCACTGATCCACGGATGCTAATAAAACAACCTCTGTACAGTTGAGTTATAGCTATAAGCATCAGAGATCTTCTGAGTGGTATGCCTCTCCACCACTCACAGGGCAGGACTCACATACACGTTTACCGTGGCTGCGCAGATGGAGTCAACACAGGTGTAGACACTTTCCCAGCCCCTCAGCTTGGTGTTTATGTGCCCAGTTTCCTTCAGCCCTGTCTTTACCTGGGAAGAATCTACATGCTACGACAAAGAAACGTGGGCTGCGCTTTATGCGGGGGGGTGATCTTAGGAAGAAAATCCTTGCAGGGAAATTTAAAAGCCTAGAAAAGCCCAGTCCAAGTTTTGTAACGTTTTAAATACTAACGTGGTATTACAGCTCTTTGAATTTGTCTGGCCTTCTGCTTGGCATCAGTCATTTACTCTGTAGAGGAGTATGATTTTCCCCAACAACGTATTTCTTTCTTCCCCTGCTCTCCTGTAATGCTGCATTAACATTTGGTTTGTCACCTCTGCCCTTGCTGTATTCTCAAACAAGGACATGGCTTCTTCATGGGTAGGAACATCTTAGCGTTGCCATCTTCTCAAGTATAGCCTAACGCAGGAGGTTATGAGTTCTGGGGTGCTACCGAGAAAACACAGTGCCAGTTAACCTTCTATACTTGGGGTTCAATATCTGTTCAGTACCCAGCAAGAAAGCAATGTTGAAGATAGATGTAGATAAGAGGATGGGGAGATGGCCAGTTAATAAAAAAAACATTTGTATTCAGACCCCGGCACATAAGGAAAAGCCAGGAGTAGCCACCTAAGCCTGTAACCTAATGCTGTGGGATGCAGAGATAGGAGAACCTCTAGGGCTTGCTCTCAACATCCAGCTAGCTCAAAAATAACAAGCTCCAGGTCCAGTGGTGGATCCTGAACCAAGGGAATAAGGCAGAAAGTGATAAAAACAGAACACCTGACCTCCTCTATCTACTACACATGAGTATATACATGTACACACATCACACACACCACACACTTATATCATACACATACATATCACACACTTACACCATATACACACCCCACATGAATATACATCATGCACATATCACACACATACGTGACATGTTTATCACATATGCCACACACATAAATCATGCATGACACAATATATACATCACATACATATCACAATATATACAATGTATAAAGATAGTAGGTAATGATACTATAAGCTGTAAGTCATAGTAAACGTTCTTCCCTTTGCTGTTCCATTATTTGTTTGTGTTTGCTCCTTTCCAGTCCCAGATACGACCAAGAGCCTGCCCTCCATCGGAAGGTCAACGAGGTTGTGCATTGTATGTGTTTGGCAAGGGTCATGATCAGCACAGGTAATTTTCTTGTCAGAAAAGGGCCATTTCCAAGAATTTCTGTGAAAATGCTCCACATTAGTGAGCAAAAAGAGTTCTGAACGTGAGACATGCCTGCCTGGAAAAATCTCATTCGTGTAACATCATCTACATGCTCTCTCAGAGCGGCATATGGCGGTCCTGTGCACATTTACTTCTTACTCCCTCCTCCTTGCTGCTAAGGGTAACACGGGTTAGCAAGAGAAAGCTCTCAAAACATTAAGCATCATTGCTGTCCCTCTGTCTCATCAGCCTTCACAAGAACTTACAAGTGAATCCATGCCATATTAAACCTTAATCCTTTCTACCTGTTTACTGCTCACTGTTCGTTCTTTCACCTGAAAAGTGGTTTATGTGCATGCATATGTCTGTATGCACACACGTGTTCATGGGCATATAGGTGTATATATGTATGCTACTGTATGTGTGGGGTGTGTGCATGCATGTGGATGGTGGAGGCTTTAAGTTGGTTAGCCTAGGAATTTGCCCTCCACTGGGATGACAAGTGTATGCCAGCACACTGCGCTTTTTCCCATGGGGTCTACAGACTGAATTTAGGCCCTCATGCTCACACAGCAAGCGCTTTCCCAACCGAGCCCTCTGCTCTCAACCAGAGAACGGAGTGATTTGAAAGGTATGGTCCTTGGACCAGTGACATCAGTATCACCTGGATGCTTCGGGAAGAAGATGCTCAGTTTTCAACCCAAATGTACCGCCAGAAATCAGACTTTAGATCCAGTGATGCATGATGTGAAGCCCTCTGAGAGACTGCAGTCTGACAGCTGAGAACTACTGAACTATGCCAGGAGCCTTGCTTTATGAGGAATAGTGGGTGAGCTCCTTGAAGGTCAGGTCCCCAGGCATTGAATCTATACAGTCAAGGAGCCAGGCTCAAGCACTGGGGAGAACACGTCCAGGTAGCTTTGCCACGTAAAAGGTGTCAACTGAACAATGTGCATCCAAGTCCTGTAGCCTAGAATAAGAAAACAGCCAAGCTTGACTTTGAGGAGTAACTGAAGGCCATGTTTGGTCAATGGCATGTGTACCAACAGAAGCAAGCGTCTGCTCCTCTCAAAGCAGCCTCTTCCACAGGTACATTCCAGAGGGCAACAAACCATTCCCACATGTGGGGAGTGATCTCTAGTGATATATCCTACCTGCCTTTTGTGTCATCACAGACTTCTTTAGAAGTTAAAGTTCACTTCAAAGCCAGGGGGAAGTTGGGATTTTTCCAGGTGCACAGATTCATCTTCAGAGAGGCTGAGGATCAAGGCCCTTGGATGAGAAGCCAGTACCCATTCAGCTGTGCACTGGCCTGCTCCTGCTCACTCTGCCCATAATGAAATCATCTGGGGGGCTCCTAATAAATCAGCACTCCAGCTCCACTCCAGAGATTCTGACTAACTCCCAGATCAGATTTATATACTGGTATCTTTACAAAACCCTTTAATTTATTCTTTGAAAAGTCCATACATGTACACAATATACTTGATCGTATCTACTCCCGACTCCTCTCCTCCACTTCCTCCTGGACCCTTCCACATCTCCCTATGAACCTCAAGTTTTCTTCTTTTTGTTTTTATAACCAAATTAGTCCAATTAGTGCCACTCTAATATGCCGGAGTTTAGGGCTATCCACTGAGGGTGCAGGTAATTCATCAGGTGCTAAATCCCCAAAGGAACCTAACTTCCCCTCCCTCAGCAGCTACACTGGTGTCTTTAAGAAATCAATTCCATATTCTTTCACTGTGAGGTCCAATTCTAGAACCACCAAACTAAATGAATTTTTCTTAAACACTTACTATACGTGTGAGCCTGAGGCAAGGGAATGCGGCTTGTTTCAAGAAGCCTGGAGTGGTGGGGTGTTACCCAAAATAGCCACAGTTGAGTGGAACCCACAGAACACAGCGATACATGCTGGAGTTCCACAACTTGTTACCTATGCCAAAGAGGGGCCAGACTTAATCCAGCCTGGGAACAGCTGGATATAGCATCACAGAGGAAATTCGATTTGAATCTGATTTGGGAGGTTTTAGTCACCAAGGGAGAAAGAACTTTGGGGCTAAGAAAACAAATGTGAAGAAAAACACGGAGGGAATAAAGTTGAAGGATTTTGAAGAAGCCAGTAAATACTGTACAGTTACATTTTATAGGGAATAAGGTAAGCAAAATCTTTTCATCTGTCCAGAGACAGTTTTTAAAAACAGCTTTAAGATTTAATTTTTGACAGTTTCATATATGTATACAATATGTTGTGAACATATCAAATCCCCCATTATCTATTGCACCCCAATTCTGAAGACCCCATTTTCTCCAACTAATCTGCTGTAGAATATTATTTTAAGATGTGTTACTTTTTTATGTCATGAAATATCTGTTTAATGATGCAGAGACATGTTGCATTTGTTTAACTCTGTGAAGCTGTGTTATTTTGCCTGTCTAAAACACCCGATGGTCTAATAAAGAGCTGAATGTCCAATAGCAAGGCAGGAGAAAGGGATAGGTGGGGATGGCAGGCAGAGATAATAAATAGGTGGAGAAAAAGAGAAATCTAGGAGCAAGAGGAGGAGGAGGCTGTCAGGGGCCAGCTATCCAGCTACACAGCCAGCATGGAGTAAAAGGGAAAGTAAGATATACAGAAGTAAGAAAAGGAAAATGCCCAGAGGCAAAAGGTAGATAGGATAATTTAAGTGAAGAAAAGCTGGCTAGATATAAAGCCAAGCTAAGACTGGGCACTAAGAATTAAGAAATAAGAGCCTCCGTGTGTGAGGAGCTGGGTGGCGGGCCCCCAAAAGAGCAAAAAGCTTAAAGAGTTAAAAATAGCAACAATACTAATCCTCTTCCATCTCCCATGTAACACACGTATGTGTGTGAGTGTGTATGTGTGGTGTCCCCCAGAGACACCCACCACCATGCCATTTCTACACATCATGATGCAATCCTTGATTACAGGTTGAATCAGGAGCCTATTCACCCTGTTACAGCCTTACACTAAGAGGCTTTAGCCAGGGAACAAAACCAAAACTAGGCACTCAAGTCCCGGCACTGCCCTCTTTTCCATTCTCATTGTGTTAATTTATTGTGGCCACTGTGATAAATCATAACAAACTTGGTTACTGAAACAATACACCATTATTCTGACATTATGATGGCCAGACTTTCAAATCCAGTCTCACTGGTAAAGGAGGGTGTCAACAGATTCTCTTATTTGGGGGGCTCTTGGCAGGTTTTGCATCCTGCCTTTTCTGGATTCTGAAGCTTGTGGCTCTGTCCTCCAGCTCAGGGTCTAGTCAATGCCCAGACTTTACATGAACTGGAATCTGGCAAGGTCAAGTCCAGACTAAACTTATTACTGATAAGGGGCCCTGTCTCTATACTAGGTTCCATGTCTTTTTCTCTGGAGCCTGAGGTTCATAGTGTTCCCATTCTTAGAAAGTGGAGGAATATGAGTCCCAAGGCCACCCAGGACCCATAGCTATTTGTCACAAAGAATAATATTCTCAGATACACAAATGATGTAAAATCCATGCAAAAAAGTAATGCTAAAACAAGAGTAAGTGCTATTAATAAAAGAACAGCAAACAGGAAACCCTTAAGTTCAGTAAGAGAGAAATGGCTCAGCCAGCAAGAGTGCTTGCTATACAAGCACAGAGACCTGGAGAACCATGTAAAAAGCTGGGTGTGGTCACACATAGCTGTAATCCCAGCACTATAGGGAGACTGAGACAAGAGGATTGTTGGTGTTTCCTGGCTACTCACCAGGCTAGCCCCAGATTCAGTGCTGGACCATGTCTCAAGATGACTAGGAGGACAGCCGATGCCCTCCTACACATCCTCTATACACACGTACACATATCACACACACACACACACACACACACACACACACACACACAGAGGCACGGGGGTAAGTAAGTAGTTAAAGAAATCTGAAATGTCAAATAAGCAAGAGGTCTGCACAGGGAAAACAGGATGTTAAATTAAATGATAAATCCGTGAAGTCTCATACCCAACTGATGAGGTAACCCAAAGGAACAGAGATCATTTCAAATAATTTAAGAAAATATTCTTGAGCCAAGGGATAGGACCTTCCAAACCAAAATGGAATATTGCACGCCTAGCATGTTGAATTTAAAAAGGGTCCATCTAGGCATATCACCATGGAATCTGAGGTTAATATAAATCCCTCCTCCCAAAGATTCCAGGGAGAAAAATAAGTCACTCACAAAAAATCAGGAATGGGAAATGGCCTTATGCTTTTCAAAGGGGAGCAAGATATGGACCAAGAGCTAAATGAAGATGGAAAGAAAATATCTCCACTTTAAACAAAAAATCATGCCCAGTCTGGAAAGTTATATCCTCATGTATAAGAAAAATAATGATTCTTTTTGAAATACTAGTCTTAAAACTTGTTCCTCCTTTTGTGTTTTCTTGGAAAGTTACTGGAAGGACTTTCCACTGAGAGGAAGTTTTCTGACTCAGCACACCAGGTATCCTGTGCAGGAGGCAGGTGAATTATGAGGATGAAGCTGGGGATGAGATAAGGATGAAGCCAGAGATAAGTATGAAGCCAGGGATGAGGGTGAACCCAGGGATGAGGGTGAACCCAGGGATGAGGATGAACCCAGGGATGAGGATGAACCCAGGGATGAAGATGAAGCCAGGGATGAGGATGAAACCAGGGATGAAGATGAAGCCAGGGATGAGGATGAAACCAGGGATGAGGATGAAACCAGGGATGAGGATGAAACCAAGGATGAGGATGAACCCAGGGATGAGGGTGAACCCAGGGATGAGGGTGAACCCCCGGATGAGAATGAAGCCAGGGATGAGGATGAAGGCAAATACTAGGTGTGCTTCCATCCTAGAGCACAAATATGCTTGACTGGCATTGGGGCACAGGGCCGAGATGCCAGAAGAATAACTCCAAGGAAAACCAACTCTAAAGATTATCTGAAGTTATCTATTCACACTGAGGTGAGCTTTACACAAAAAGCCATGGAAAATCGGGGTTATCTATACAAATAAATACATAGAGATGTCACACCCCTTCCCAAGACCCCACAACCTGACTAGGGCTTTCATCTACAGACACCAAAAGGTTGTAGGGAAGGCAATATCTTTCATGTTTCATATTTTACTGATTTTTTTTGTAGGGGCTAGAGAAATGACTCAGCAGTCAAGAGCACTTGCTACTCTTCCAGAGGACCCATGTTCAATCCCTAGCACCTACATGGAAGCTCACAACTCTCTATAATAACTCCAGTTCTAAGGAACCCAATGCTCTCTTCAGGTTTTTTGGGTGCCAGAAATGCACATGGCACACATATATACACATAGGAAAACACAGATGCTTATGAACATAAGTAAATCTTTTAAAAATTACTTGTGTGTGTGCATGTACATGTGTGTATGTATATGTGTGTGTGGGATATAACAGAGGCAATATGTGTGGAGATTAGGTGATAACTTTGGAACAAAACAGCCTAATTTGGATTTCAACTTTGACTCCTGTGGCCTCTGTAAGTTAGGCAAGGTATTTAATTTCTCTGTGCTCCATTTTCTCCTTTGAAACTGGAATAATGTTTGCCATTCTTATGGTATTATTCTAATCTGCACATTTGTTAATAAAGCACTAGAGGGTTTTTTAAATAACAAATTGTTATTATTGTGAAACTAAATATTAACATTTTAAAGAGAAAGCCAAGGAGTAAATTTGTTAAATTTGAACTCTCTTCCCCCCAATTCATTCCTTTTCTGGTATAATTACAGCCTCTGCTACCCTCATATCCACTGTTCTCTAACTGTGCCCATTTATGTCCCTTTCCTTCTATATAGAAAACATTGGTGAACCTGGTAATTACTGAAAAGACCTGGGGCTCCCACCTTCCTTATCCACATAGCTGAGTGAACCCCTGGGTGGTGTGTCCATATAATTCTGTGAGCTGAGGGCCATGGGATTGGTCAGCATGCAGCAAGCCTGTCCACAGGCATGAGCTTGGCTAGGCAGTACATTGTGAAATGCCTAAGTGACTTTGGTCTTCTGAGAACGACTTGCAGAGTTGCTGAAATCCCAGGCAAATATGCTACATCCTAACAAGAGAGTGACCGGGTCACATAGTCACAGTGTGGGGACAAATCCCACCAGCTCCTTAAGGCCAAAGATACACTTCCTGCAGGTGCCTCTTCTTGCCCTGTGCCTTTTTCAGATCTTTGTCCCGAGGTATTGTCACACAATATGAAAATTGAGGCTGCTCTCTCCAACACAGCTCAGCATGATTTAGCTACAGCCCAGCCTGACTGGCTCATATTGACAGCAATGCTAAGGGGAAGTTAGGATGGCCCAGGTCTCTGCACTGACCAGTCCCATTGCCCAATGGCAAAGCTCACACATGGGACCCAGCTTCATTTACTCCCAAACAGAGAAGATAATGGCTTTCCATGCCTTTGACAATACTCAAGCTGCAGGGATTTTCAGTTTTTCAGGCCTCCGATGTCACACTGTAAAATCTAAAAGTTGCACTGAGTCAAAGAATCAACACACTCATTTCCCCAAGGTGTTCAAAGGTAAGGGAGCGAAGGCTTTGAAGGGTTTCAGCTTCACACAAGATAGCAGATTGACTTAGACCTTGGACTTGGACTCCGGTCTACCCACCCCTGGGCATTGCTCATTCCTCAGAACTGACAGTCTGATGTCCACAATGTCACCTCCAGATCACAGACTCTTCCACCCGAAACTGCCACAGAAAGCCGCTATCATTCCTTCACAGAAACCCCTTCCTAAGACTTTACCACTGCGTTCTGCTCTTGCCAAGAATTTCCAAGCTAAAGTCACAAGTGAAGGATTTCAGCTCTGAACCGAACGACCCTTTCTTGTGCACAAGCATAGGCAAATGGCATATCTGACGACAAGTTCACATGTAAAGCCAAAGACTCACCCTGCTGTAGAAGACACCAGAGCTAGCTTTGCGGGAAGGGAGCTGCTTCTGATGAGGTAATTAAGATGGAGCACAGACGGCTCCCTTCCCTCCCTCTCCCCTGCCTACACCCCCCTCCACAAAGGCCAGTCCCTACCAAGCTGATTGGCAACTCTGTTCAAGACAGCTTAAGGTCCAGGAGTGGATTGGGAACAGCTAACGCTCTGGCAATCTCTCTTCTTTCCCTTGAGCCCAGACTTCAGTGGGCGTGCAATGTGGCATTTTGTTTCTGACTTCACTCACTTCTCCAGCAAGTCAGCTCAAGAAAAACAAGAGCCTGGGCCAGCATGGGAGCAGCCAGCCTCCCAGGCCCTATTTCCCTGACACCCAGAGACCCTCAGTAACCTAGTCCTTCTCTCCATCCCTGGAGCAAGGATCTGCCACAGATTGTCCACGGGACAATATTAGGAGACCAGTCCTGTGGTGCTCTCTTCCCTTGAAGCCAAGGGAAGCAGATGGGCCTCCCATCCTGTGGAAATAAGCCTGGGAAATCAAAGATGGACCAACTTTTAAGCCACTCTTACAATTGTTGGACATTGATATTATTTTCTGCGGTGTCTGTGAAAATGCTAGAGATGGGGTTGTTTGGAATACAAAATTAATACGGGCTTATTTTTTCATTAATCTGGGGTCTTGCATACCTTATCCATCTTCCACCTAACTGACGAATGTTCTAAAACATATATTTGACCTTGTTATTCACATTGATCTCTTAGAGAAGATTATCCAGTGTGTGTGTGTGTGTGTGTGTGTGTGTGTGTGTGTGTGTATGTGTGCGCGTGCGTGCCTGTGTGTTCATGTGCATTTACATGTACACATAACATTTTGAAACAGGGTCTCACATAACCTAGGGAAGATATGCTATGTAAGCTAGGATAGCCTTGAGCTCTAGTTTTTCTGCCCTTTTATTCCATTTATAACCTCCATGAACACTGCTCCTCAGGTTGGGTGTGAGTCTTCCTACCCCAGTTAGACATCTCTGGAGATGTCCTCTTGGGCACATCCAAAGGAGCGTCTCCTAGGTGACTCTAAACCATGTCAAATGGACAACCAAGATTAACCGTCATAGCAGGTAAGAGTGTTTTGGCACCAGACATATGTAAATCTTAAAGGCAAGGGTTGTCAGCATGGGACTTGCTTAGTCTGAAAACCTACCATGCCTTGGATCCCCAAAGAAGACCCTGCTGCTGTACTCCATCCATCCTGAAAAACTGGCTTTGTTTCCTTCTGACAAAGTTCTCAGCATAGGTGTGGAACACGGCCCCACGGGCGCTCTCTATGCAAGAGATACTGAAGCTTGAATGGATCCCACATGAGTTGGCTGATTCCAGATGGTCAAGCATCCTAAATGGGAAATTTAGGTTTTACAGCTCCAACCCACAGGAAAGGCTGCCTTTCATTGGAGCTGGACAGATTCTAACTGGAGAGCTCTACCTGTTACCTGTGGGCACCACAGGACCCTGAATGGACTCTGCATTTTTGCAGAGTCTATGCCGAGAAGTCTTAAATGCTGTCTAAATAATAGGCCCAGAAGTGGACGGTATAAAAACAGGTATGAAAGTGGGGTTTGAAAGGTTTGTGTCTTCCTTTTTCTATTCTAGCCCCATCTCCTGCAGTCTAGATAGTTCACTTTGTCAGAGGTAAGATGGTTCCAAAGATTCACAGTAACAGCCCAATCGAGGATTCCCAAATTGTCAAGAATCACTCCCTGGGGAGACAGAGGAAGGTTCAAGGCCAGTATGGTCTACATAGTGAGTTCCAGGACAGCCAAGGCTGTGTTGAGACATCTTGTCTCAAAAAAAAAAAAACAAAAAAACAAAACAAAACAAAAAAACAAAAAAAACACACATTAAAAACAGATAAATAAAAAACTTTTAAAAATCATCTTTTGGTATGTGACACGCTTTAGATTGGGTGTGACATGGCCTTGAAATTTCAATATTGGCTGTCAACTGCTTATGTAAAACGGCCACCAGAACATCTACTGGACACACTATGGCACTATGGCAAACACACGCATTTCTACAACGTAAAAAGCCCGGCCTGGTTTGAATTACCTGCCTCCAATTCCTCAATGGCATCCTGGTCACACTCACTCCACAGACATGTGAGGCTTCACTCCAGTGCTGGGCTTTTCAGTCGCTGTCCCAGGTGGCGTGAGAGTCCATAACTCACAGTCATCTGTGCCTCTTTGTCACGGACATCACCATCCTTCATCTTGGTGCTGACTCCCTCAACACCCATAAGCCACGCTGATTTGGGGTCACTTGCCAAAGAGAATGCTTTTTCTTGGAGCTAATCATTATATATTAATGTTTGAAATTTGGGGGCTAAGTCCATTTGGGGAATGTTTGTTATTTTCTCTTCACCTCTCTTTCTCAAATTTACACTTCTTCTGCCTTACCTATTTTCCTTTATAAAGTTCTTGATAACCAATATGTCGTATATTCCCTGCCCCTTATCTTCTCTGGGAAGTTAGCACTAAATAGACAATATTAAAAAAACTCTTGCCAACTCCGGGCCCTCAATGACCAAAGCAAAGAGCAAGAAAAATATTGAATCTCTATGTCTCTGATCACTCAGGATGAGGCAGGATGAAACTTAGCCTTGAAAGACATAGTGGACATTGCCAAGGGCCCCAGTAAAGGAATATGTCTCTACATATATAAAAGCTCACAGGGATGCCTAGAAGGACTGAAGAATTACCGGGACACCGCGGTGACCAACAGGCATGTGTGAGGTCCAGGTGAAGATGAAACAAAAGATGTATGGTCGAGTCTCATGATGAAAGTCTTTGATTGCTCATGAAGAAGTTTGGATACATTCTTCAAAGTGACAGGAAGTCACCGAAGGCTTAGAAATGGCATTGTGTTTGAAAGCACTGGAGTTGTACTGAAGACATGCAGCCGGAAGAGGAGACTCCAGTTGAAGACTATAGCAACAGGGCACATGGGAATGAGAGGCAGCCTGACCGGAAGCTGTAGAAGAGACCACGAGTAGAGGATGGGTGAAGGGTTCTTAGGGAGGCAACAGAAAAGGTGGAGACAGAGGGAATGGCTCAAGAAAACTACAGTGTTTACTCAGGTGATAGACAAGCAGATGGAAAGCAATGCCCTTCACCAGTGCAGAGTGCGGGGAGAGTTTTCATGGGGCCGGAGGGGTGTGGGGCGATAAAGGAAATAAGTCAGCTGCGGTGAATGTGATTGACTACCCATGATCTGCTGAAGAAGGATTTCTGGACGGCGAGAGAACTGTCCACAAGGACAGTCCGCAGTGTTGATTTCAGAGTCCTGGATGTGTACAGGTGTGAAAACTGAAAACACAAGGCTAGAAGGTGCTCTGGGAAGCCTGGGCACAAGCGTGTGTGCAGGAGAGGAGGGCCAGCTGTCACCGGACTGAGGAGGACAGAGCTTCATGAGGAAGTGCCAACTAGAGAATTGAATCTTATAGAGCAGAAACCAGAGAAAAGTAGGTTGGGGAGTAGAGGTGGCAAACATGGACTGTGAATGAGCGCTTTTATGAAATGAGTGATGTCAGCAGAAATTTTGGCTGGCATCTCTCCCAGTGTCCATTTCTTTAGTGTTTAGTCTGGGTTATAGGTTAGGGAAAGAATACTCAAACATATCCTTCCCATCACATCGAAGGGGGCGGCAATCACCACATCACCATTGCAAGGATGCTCATTTCACTAGATGGTTGAAATGTTTCTCCCCATAAAGCTCTCAGTTCCCCTCACCCTCCTCTCTTCCCTCAAAGTGACTAAGTCTAGCCAACACGCAGGTATATGTTAGTAATTATCCTTGATTTCTTTTGTTTGTTTTCAAGATGAAAACAAACTTCAGTAACTGTGTCCTTGAACTGAAAATGGCAACACTTGGAGCTGTAAGCACATGACAGGACTCTTCATCACTCAAACTTATTGTGTAGGCCTGTTATGTCATATTTGACCTTCAATACTCTAGGTAAAACAGCTCATGGGCTATCTGGAACTCATCCCATTTCTTCTCTCTGTGACCAACCCATTCAGTTATCACACGTTACCATGTTTACCACTAAGCATCATTTGCATTCAACCACAGGTGGTGTTGGTTTTATCAGGTCAACTGCTCCTAAGTTCCTTGTCTTCTCTTCCAGCCATAACCCCATCCTCATCCCCAAATCTTGTATACAGTGAGTAGCAAAAGCAGCAAGACTTCTGTAAAATAGCCTCAGTTCCCACCCTCATCCCACACTCTGTGTTAAACAGGATGGAGTCACAATGCAAGCTGTGGGCTATATATGACCTTCTTATTGTAGCAGCTCTTCCACCCTTGGATCTAAGAGTCCCTGCTGTGGCTTGAAAGCTGAGAGCTTATGGAGACCAAATGGTTCATACAAAAACCCATCCTTCACATTTTTCACAAGAAATCCTCCAGAACAAGAGTTCTCTCTTTTCCCTGTGACTTGCAAGATGGGTGGACAGTCAAGCTTCGGTGGTTGAAAGGTTCCAGGACCACTGTTGCCACTGACTCACTCTAGAAGCCAGGGCTAGCCATTGCAATCTCCATACTTTAAGTTCATCATTAGCAAAAATGAAGGTTTGGGCATGTTCTAACTAATTCAGTTTAACCCGACCAGCTGCTCTCTCAAGCAGCTACCACTTGCTTCTCCATTCCTACCCTAAAGTGGTATAGTAAGCTTTGAGCATCTCGTAACGGAAGGCATATCTCAGAAAAAGTCACAAGGAAAAGGAATTAAGGCCATGCAGGGCAAATTCCTACTTGGTGAGTTATGTGAGACAAATGTGGGGAAGCCCAGTGGAAAGAGGGGGTGCTTAGCCTCTTGAGAAATATCCATGCATCCCAGAGGGCCAGGGGCTTGGCAGTCTTTGGTTGCTTCTGGCTCTAATAGCTCAAATGGGGTTAGCTTGCTGTTGAGTTCGTATGACAGATGGCTTGCAGTGCCTCCAGAGGACTTCCTAGCCATCACCACATTGTCAAGCTGCAAACAAAAGCTATTCACTGTCCTCACTTCTCCTGAATTCTTCCTAGATCCATAACCTCTTAAGTACAAGATATGCCATAACCACCTATGGGTCTCTCATTCCCTGACTATGCCAATCATAATTCAGCTCACACTTAAAGATCAACACATACATTCTGACAAAGAATATTTTGGCTTTCCCAAGAGCACAGATAGTATAAAATAATGCAGGATCTGTGCTGAAATGTGATTATTATTTGAACATTACTGATGCTTTCTAAACTCTATCCCAGAAGTAACTGTACAAAGTGAATTATCTTAGATAGTTTGGAGGGAGAGCATATAGGGGCATCTTTCTTGTCTCCCCTTTGTTTTTATTTTCATGGAGTCACTACATGCTACAAAAATGAAAGGAGGGATGAGGAAAACACTTGGGCAGAAGCACTTGTAGGTGCAGACAGACAGCGCTGTGACACAGTCCAAGGATTAGAGGAAGTACCTATGACTCCCTGGGTTGTATCTGCTGGTCCCTAAAATCCAGCCATCAGAAATGCATAACTCTGAAATAAAATTTTATTCATGATTAAAATCCCAAGAGGCTACACTCTTAAGTTATTTTCAGTCATTGACACCCTTAGGCGGGGATGCTGGTGTTGTGTTTAGGATTCTCAGAGGATAAAAGGCATCGTGTGTCTGAGGAACAGACCTGGCATAGACTCTCGCTTGCTGCTAGGGCTTCTTTAAGAAATGATCAAATGCTCCAGAACAGTGTCTCAGTGTGTGAGATCCTCTAGCTCCCCAGATTCCTGGGTCGGGCTGGAGGGGATGGCAAGAGACCCTGAAAGGTTGGGACAATGCTATGTGTTTCACTACCCACTGTAATGGGAAAATCTGGCACCTCTGCTGTCAGTCCTGAGTTCTTGAAGTGAGAATGCCAGGACCCACGCCTGAAGCTGAAATTCCTAGTTGTAGAGGAAGAAGATACACTTGACGATGCTTTGCCGAGGGTAGATGTCTTCTGTAACTCGAGTCATCATGTATTTCTTTATCCAGAATAATAAAATAAAAATCTAGGAGAGACAGAATAGCAGGCAAGTCTGAAGTGTGAGGGAGGAAAAGGGAGTGAAGGCAAAGAGGTCCATGTAGCAATGGTTAGACCATCCCTATCCAATCCATGAAGCATCTCTAAGGGTTTCAAGATGAGCTTCCCTTATACACTGGATTATAGCATCAGCAGTGGCTCTCAGTTTGACTACGTCTTGGAATCCCACAATAGTTTCTATTCTATTGGGCCACACTTACATAAAATCATTTAAAATCCATCTTTTTCTTTGATTCCTTACCCGAACCCCCAAGTGTCGATGTGGGGGCAGGGAGGAAGAGAGAATAAAGGAAGGAAAAGGACAAAAAACAAAGATGAAGAAAGAACAGGAGGATAAAGAGAGAAATAGAAAAAGACAATGAACTTGACAGGAATTCCTATTACTTTTCCCAGGGAAGTCTCAGCCCTTAGGGACTAACAAAGGGTCCAACATATAAACCATTATGAGGTCAGCTAGGACAAGACCCCATCCTTGCTAAATGTCTGGCTCTTCAAAGCATTACAATTTCTCAAATGTAAAAGCAGGTAGAATACTCACTTCCCCTTTTTCATCAACTAGTCAAGTTTCTTCTCAAAAGAACCTATCAAGACCAAGCTTGGAGTTGGCTTAGCTGTTCACACCATCTGAGAGTCAGTAGTTTCAAATCATCCTTTGCGGTCTTCGAGGACGCAAAGAGCTCCTGCATCCATCTAAGAAGCCCCACTTCTCTCCACTTCTCTTATTTGTACTCCTGCAAGTGTTAAAACGTATTAGAAAGTCACTACTTGACAGGATATGGTCTGTGGTGTTGACCTCCAGTCTCAACCCAAGTTCCATCTTCTTTCTGTGGCATATCTGTGAATCTCAACTTCGAGGCCTCCCAACAGAAAGACAGAAGCAGCCTTAAGACATAGCACTGATCAAACAGGTTGCTTCTGGGAACCTTAAATCAGAGGACATTGGACTTATCATTTCACATATTAAATGTTTCCTGATGGGAGGAAACTTATTAACACACGTGCACAGTAGCTAATATTTTACATAGACCAAAACTGCCCTATTTTTATTCTTTTCAGTGCCCAAAGGCAGTCCACCTACATGAGGAGCCAAAGGCCTACAAACCAGAATCATAAATAAAAAGAACTCTGCACACTACCCAAGTGCTAAAGAGCACCTGAAACTACTTTGCTTCTATTTGGTTTGCCCCCCAAATATGCGCACTGGTATACTGGTGTTTCTTTTGAATTCCCCTGGGCTTAGATATTATACACCCAAGTCTTAGTTCAACTTTGAGTTTTCACAGCTGGAACATAACCCAATGGAAATGTTGACCCAGCACCAACTAGATCATTCCAAACAGGTGTTGCTTTAATTAGTCCTATCGTAAAACAAAAATTAAAAATTAAAAGAAAACATTTGAATGGACCTCAGAATTTCTTAAGGGCTTAAGAGGAACAGGAATGCTGTTGAGGGCTCTTAAGCCTTATCTATTTTTCTCAGGGGCTCTCTTTAAAAAGTTAGTAAACTTTTGAAGTCACAACACCCGGTGTTTTAAGAGAAGGGGAAAAAATGGCTGCCTTTCTCACTATATTTTCAAGTGAGGAGAAACTTTTTAAACGAAGGAAACACGGCTTCCAAAATACATCCTGCATGGTCTTAGACATCCTCACTTCAGGCAGGGAAACAAAACAAAACAAGAAACAGAAAAGCAACTCTTTGGCCTTCATTCTCCACCTGAAAAGGGAGACAAAGGAGCTTTTTGTGAATTCAATTTATTGAGGAAATCTATGGACTGTGGGCTGACAGGAGAAGTGGAAGAGGGGTTGCTAAACCTCTGCCCCTAGGGAGCACTCCAGATCATCCTCTTACACAGGGGACCATTTAGCCATCAAGTTTACATCGCATATGAAGTAGCTCAGGTGTGTCAACATTTCAGCAAGACCTCCCCAAACTTCCTGGGAAAGAAAGTAGAAGCTGTCTTACTCAGGAAAGCCAAGCAAGCTGAGGGGACTGGGTGGGGAGAGAGAGAAAGCAGTGGAATGGCTCAGGCTGGGAAAACAGCATCAGTAAAGGGGGCACATCATGGCTCGCTGGCTTCAGAAAGGCCTGTTAAGGCAAATTACTGGCCCCAGGGACTCCAGTTCAGTGGGTTTGGGACACAGTCCCTGAATTTGCATTCCCCAAAGTGACACAGGCGCAGATAATACCGGCTAGAGGGTGCCAGTTCTGTTAGTTTTGCAAGTATATATTGAGATGTCAGAAAATTTTAAATCGGTATACCTCACAAGTTCATCGTTTCATCATGAGTAAGTGCATTTCCACGTATAGGTAGGGAAGTATTGGCGTAATCATATCTTTCCTTTGATTTTTGGTTTGCACAGTAATGTAGGGGTAATTTAGTTCCCCAGAAGGGCGAAACCAAAGTCTCTAATTCATGTTCATAATGGTCCATCTCAAGCAAGTATTGAACAACTGATTAGCAGAATTTCCAAATATCTGTCAGTCAGATCTCGCAAGCTCTTAGGACAATGTTCCCAGGACACTATTGGTCTGCCTAATTTATCTTTCACATACACTAAATCTCAACCACTTCATTTTATATTTAAGGGGTGTTTTATTTGAGCATATATAAAATTAGACTTTTAATAAAATCTAGTCTAATTTTTTTAAATTAATACATGTAATTTTTATTTATTACAAGCAGTATATATTTGGGGTTATATTTGCCATGTTGTTGTTCGTTTTCCATCAATCCCCATTTCTTTTTGTTTTCCTTTTTGACTTTTTTCCACTTATTTGGCTTGGTCGAGAATTAAATATTATACCATCTCCTGCCCAACTAGCTCATTAAATGAACATTAATTTACTCTTGTTTTACTGATTATATTGAAGCCTCCCTGGGAATCTTTGATTTATTAGAAATTAATGTAAATTTGTGCTTTTTTTTTTACTTTCCCAATGTCAAAAGGAACTTGGACACCTTGAACTTTTGACCCTTGAGAGCCATCTCTGTTCAAGTATTACCTCTGATCCCCTTGTCTCTGAACTATTATATTGAAGGTATTTTGGTGGCTTTCAACCTGGTATGACTTTTGTTGCCCAAGTCGAAATGCCCCTAAAGCAATAATTACTTAACTCAAAAAGTCAATAGTGCAGAGATTTATAAATTCTGCACCAGACTTTTCCATCCTTTCATAATGTGTGTGCCTCTTACATTGGTTTCCATGGCTCTTGTTTTTGCCTTGTCTGTCTTCTTCACCCTGGGTATTTCCTACTTACCTATCTTCCAACTGACTGAGTTCTTCTTCAGCTCTATCTACTTTGCTGGTCAATTAATAATATCTCCTTAGAAAATATTTAGTCCTAGAATTTCCACTTATTCTATGTAAATTCCAGTTCTATGCTAAAATTTTGCTATCAATATCCCTATTGCCACCTTTTCTACTGAGCATATTTTAGCACAAGTGTTATAAGCCAAACCTAATCACATGAATAGTAGATCACTTGTTTTTTATCTTATTAATTTATCAGTCTTGCTGTTTCAACATTTCTGATCATTTTTGATTGAATATCAGTTACTATGTAGAAAAACAATATAATGGCTCACCTCTCTGCACCTTCCTTCTCTCCAGGGTCTTGGCCCTGGAGCTTTAGCTGCCTTGAAATATCAAAATCCTGATCTTTTGTTACCTGGGTCTTAATACTGTCTGAAGTTATACCTCTTCTCTGACCAATAGGAATGCCCCCCTGCCTGATTTTCATGCTTTTACCCCTTAACAGAAATAGCAAGTGTCCTGAGTAGAACTGCAGTGGGCTCCCCTCACCTTGCTTGCTGCCTATCTTCTGGTTGGCTCCTTGAGTCTTCGTGAGTCTCTGTATGCCTCTGGGCACTGCTAAAATCCAAGCTTCTAGTTGTTCTTGGCAGGAGTCTGAGTCTGTCGCAAGCTACTGCAGCATAGCCAGAAGCATACATCTATATTTAGAAATTGCATTAGACATAAGGAAAATACTTCTCTGTTTTTCTGACTATGTCAAATGCTAGACCATATCACCAAAGTGGTCTTCTGCACCCCTTTAAATGCCAGAGGATCTGGAATCCAAAGTAATAAAAACATGTGCATATAGTGGAGAGAAAATGCAGGAGGAAAAGAAATACTACAAAAACCTTTCCATGGCCCACTATAGCATGTGAATCTCAGATTCCTGTCGATACCCAAACACTTGGAGCATGAATAGAGTCATGTGTTGTCTTTGCACAATTCTCATCTAGATTTATACATAATTCAGAGAATAACAATATAAGTGTTCCGTATTTGCATGGTATTTCCAGTTTGATTCTAGCCATGAAATATAGCATAATTGTTGTGCCTTTATTTAATGTCATGAGTGAAATTTTTGCCACTAAGACTTTTCTTTTTCTTTTTATGGTTTTTTGAGCAAAGTTTCTCTGTGTAGTTTTGGAACCAGTCCTGCAACTTGCTCTTTAGACCAAGCTGGACTCAAGCTCACAGAGATCCGCCTGTCTCTGCCTCCTAAGTGTTGGGACTAAAGGCATGCACAGGAGTAGAAAGCAGTGTAAGAGATGCTTGTCTAACAACTTCCAACTAGGTGTTTTGTGTGGTGGTGTACTCATGTCAACTCAGGCTTTTATCAGTCCATTATAAATAAGAAGAAACATGGAACCCTATGTATAATCACTTGTATTCATCCAAAGAGACTTAAGCATACTTTCCGTCTAATGCTGAGTGTGCATATTCTGTAAGAGGTGAACAGCACACGTATGAAATCTCAATGATTCCATTTAAGGGCCAGGGAGAGATTAAAACAGCTCTGCAGACTCTGTCCAGAGTAGTCAGTGATGGCCATGTCCTTCACATGGCTTCATCAAGTAACTGGAGCCTTCCCAGTGGGAGGCACACCCTCCCACAGCAGTTTGCCTCTGATGTGGTAGAGGCTGGGGAACCGGAGACTTCAGTGCTTCTGTGAAAGTCTTCAGATGAAGGATGCTTCTTCTCTCAGTCTGTGCATCCCTAGTGTTGGGCTTCCATGTGAGGAGTCGGTGCAAGGAGCTTGATCCCAACATGGAACTTTGGGCTCAGATTGCATTAGGATTTAGGGTTATCCCTTCTGCATTACCTGTTTTTTTTTCTACATTAAAAGTGGGATGTGAATGGCATTAATCAATCCAAGAGGCCAAAACAGCCCAGAAGTCCAGGTTCAAGGCTCGGGAGAACAGGCATGGTGCCAAGTTACCTATGCTGAGGGTCTGTGCTGTGATGAAGGACTTCTCGAACAACCTCGCCTTCTGGTTTTGCCCCTTGCCTCTGTCAGCCAACATTTTGCCATGGAGACATAGGTAGGTTCCCATATGCCCTATGTGGTGTGTGTGTGTGTGTGTGTGTGTATGTGTGTGTGTGTTCTTGTTCTAACTGTCCTCAGGAGAGTATACCAGAATCTCTTGCAAACTAGAAACTCATTTTGGTGTTGTGTCAATATCAAACTAAAGATTGAAATTTTTAGGTTTTTTACTTTAAAAATTATCTTTATGCAACTCATACAAAGCTGAACTTCTCCATGTTTCAACTTGACCAACAGTAAAATTCAAACGTGATCTCCCAAGAGAAATGACAAATTTTTTCCATTTTTTTATTGCCTCTAAAATGACATAGGGATAAAACAATGCACAGCATATAAGAAAATGTCATTTACAATCATACCAAAAACCATCTACAGATTCAATGAAGCCCTTGTCAAAATCCCAACACAATTCTTCACAGACTTTGAAAGAATGATACTCAACTTCATATGAAAAAACCAAAAACCCGGAATAGCCAAAACAATCCTGTACAATAAAGGAACTTCCAGAAACATCATCATCCCTGATACCAAGCTCTATTACAGAGCTACAGTACTGAAACCAGCTTGCTATTGGCGTAAAAACAGAGAGGTTTACCAATGGAATTAAACCAGAGATCCAGCTATTAATCCACATACCTATGAACACCTGATTTTTGACAAAGAAGCTAAAATTATATAATTGAAAAAGAAAGCATCTTTGGCAAATGGTGCTGGCATAACTGGATGTCAGTATGTAGAAGAATGAAAATAGATTCATATCTATCCCCATGCATAAAACTCAAATCCAAATGAATTAAAGGCCTCAATATAAATCCAACCACACTGATGTGGGAGTCCCCTCTGTGTGCTGTGATTACTACTAATGAATAAAGAAACTGCTTTGGACCTATAGCAAGGCAAAACTTAGGTAGGCAGGGGAAGTTAGGCTGAATGCTGGGAAAAAGAAGGGTGGAGTCAGAGGGACGCTATGGAGCCACCACCAGAGATAGACATGCTGAAATTTTGCTGGTAGGCCACGACCTCATAATGATATACAGATTAATAAAAATGGGTTAAATTAAAATGTAAGAGTTAACCAATAAGAAGCTAGAGCTAATGGGCCAAGCATTAATTTAAATAATATGGTTTCGGTGTGATTATTTCAGGTCTAAGCTAGCTGGGAGGCCAGGAAGAACAAGCAGCCTCCATCAATACCACACTGAACCTTATAGAAGGGAAAGTGGTAAGTAGCTTTCAATGCATGGGCACTGGAGACCAATTCCTAAATATAAGACCAGTAGCACAGACACTGGGAGCAACAATAAATAAATGGGACCTCCTGAAACTGAGAAACTTCTTTAAACTAAAGGACACTGTAAATAAGACAAAAAGGCAGCCTACTGAATGGGAAGAGATCTTCACCAACCCCACATCAGACAGAGGACCGACTCCAAAATATATAAAAAACTTAAGAAATTAGACATCAAAATTTCAAATATTCCAATTAAAAAATGGGGTACAGAACTAAACAGAAAATTCTCAACAGAAGAATCTCAAATGTCCAAAAGATACTTAAGGAAATGTTCAACATCATTAGCCATCAGAGAAAAGCAAATCAAAACAACTCTTAGATACCATCTTACACCAGTCAGAATGCCTAAGATCAAAAATACCAATGATAGCTTATGCTGGAGAGGATATGGAGTAAGGGGAGCACTCCTCCATTGCTGGTGGGAGTGCAAACTTGTACTTTGGAAATCAGTATGATGGTTTCTTTTCTCAGAAAATTGATAATCAACCTACCTCAGAACCCAGCAATACCAGTCTTGGGCATATATCCAAAATATGCTCAATCATACGACAAGGACATTTGTTCAACTATGTTCATAGCACCATTATTTGTAATAGCCAGAACCTGGAAACAACATAGATGCCCCTCAACTGAAGAATGGATAAGGAAAATGTGGCACATTTACACAATGGAGTACTACTCAGAAGTAAAAAACAATGATATCTTGAAATTTGCATGAAAATGGATGGAACTAGAAAAAAAATCCTGAGTGAGGTAACCCAGACTCAGAAAAATGAGCATGGTATGTATTCACTCATAAGTAGATACTAGCTGTAAAGCAAAGTATATTGAGCCTATAGTTCATGATCCTAGAGAAGTTAAGTAAGAAGGTGAACCCTAAGAAAACCATACGTTGATCCACCTGGAAATGGGAAATAGACAAGATCACCTGACAAAATTGGAGGCATGGGCGTGGGGGAAGTAGGGAGGGTGGAAGGGGAAGATGAGGGGAGATGAGGAGAGAGGATGAGAACTTGAGGGAATGGGATAGTCGAGATGGAGGAAGGACAGAGATGAGAGCAAGGAAAGAGATACCTTGATTGAGGGAGCCAGTATGGGGCTAGCAACAAACCTGGCACTAGAGAAATTCCCAGGAATCCACAAGGATGACCACAGCTAAGACCCTAAGCAATAGAGGAGAGGGTGCCTGAACTGGCCCTGCCCTGTAATCAGACTGGTGAATATCTTAAATATCATCATAGAAACTTCATCTAGCAGCTGATGGAAACAGAGACAGAGACCTGCATGGGAGCACTGTACTGAGCTCCCAAAGTCCAGTTGAAGAGTGGGAGGAGTGAGAATATGAGCAAAAAAGGTCAACACCATGATGGGTACACCCACTGAAACAGTTTACCTGAGCTAATGGGAGCTCACCTACTCCAGCCAGACAGGGAAGGAAACAGCATTGGTCCAAACTAGTCCCTCTGAATGTCGGTGACAGTTGTATGGCTGGGGTAGACTGTGGGGTCACTGGCAGTAGCACCAGGATTTATCCCTACTGCTTGTACTGGCTTTTTGGGAACCTATTCTCTTTGGACGGATTTCTTGCTCAGCCTGGATATAGTAGGGAGGGCCTTGGACCTTCCCCAAAGCAATGTACCTTACCCTTTCTGAGGAGTGAATGGTGGCAGGGGTGGGGGGGTAGGTGGAGGGAATCAGAGGAGGGGAGGGAGTGGGAACTGGGATTGGTATGCAAAATGAAAAAAGATATAGTTCATGTTCTTTTTAAAAAAATAATTATAAAAGAAAATATCATTCAAATTTTGCTTCCTGCTACTAATTTTCCAAAATGTCACACACCACAGCATGGCAACCTGAACCACAACCCTTTTCTGAATGTTTTTAAACTACTCAGACAGCTCCTAGAATTAAACTCTCAATGGCTTTCACCCTTTCTAACTCTTGCCCCACCCCCAGACCAGTTCTAGAAATCTTTATAAATATATTTAGCTTGTCACAGGCTCATTTTGGTTCCCCATTCACCAGTTATCCAATTTGATACCACAAATCCCAGGACCCAGAAGATACCACACAACTTCCCTGTAGAAATATGTGCTTCTTGGCTGGTGGTAGGAAAAGCGTTAAAAACACCTTCTACCTAAAGCCCACTACTTAAAGGAAGGGGGCAAACAACATCAGGATTGATAAAATCTCAAAAAATTATATTTTATACTGTGCCGGATCATTTTATGTCAATTTGACGCAAACTGGAATCATCAGAGAGGAGGAACCCTCAGTTGAGAAAATGTCTCCATAAGATCCAGCTTTAAGGCATTTTCTTATTCAGTGACTGATGGGGGAGAGCCCAACCCATGGTGGATGGTGCCACCCCTGGGCTGGTGGTCATTCTGGGTTCCATAAATAAGCATGCTGAGCAAGCCATGATGAGCAAGCCAGTAAGCAGCTCCCCTCCATGGCCTTGCATCAGCTCCTGCTCTGTTTGAGTTCCTGTCCTGACTTCCTTCAGTGATGAACAGTGATATGGATCCTATGAACTAAATACACCTTTTCCTCCTTGCTTTGGTCATGGTATTTCATCACATCAATAGTGATCCTAAGACATACACTTACCCAAAATTATATAAAATGCATATAAGTGTATGTGTATACATATAGAAATAAAATATGCCACTTGGACTGACAATGCACCCTACAAGGGTCATAGAATACCTTGACTGTGGACTCTCACTCACCCCATGCTGCATACAAAATTAAGTTCACTCTCAATCCCACAGTCACGGCCTCTGTGGCTATTGAAATGTTGTAATTAAATGAAACCTTCCTTACTACCACATGCACAGATGAGTGACTTCTGCCCTTTTACAAAACACACACTACACTAATTTATCTGTGATTCTTCATGCCTCAAAAAAATCCACATATATGCATTTCTTTTAAAATTAAGTAGTCAAAAAGGGTTTCCCCAAAGTGTAAGGAGTTTGAGTCACATTTCATCTTCCAAACATGTGTAAGATATGTGTGCTATGTGTGTGTTGACATATTTGGTAGAAGAATCGGCATTGTGAGGATTTGGACAATGGGGACATGTACCTTTTTTCATTTTCTTTTCCTTTTTTTATATAAAACTTTTATTGATTCTTTGTGGATTTCACATCATGCATTCTGATCCCACTCTTATTTGCCCTCTGCCCTTGTATCCTTCCCAACCCCAAACCAAAGCAAGCGCCCGCACGCGCGCGCGCGCGCACACACACACACACACACACAAACCAGACTCCTCTAACTCACCAGTGCAGCCTACAGTAAGGAGCAGGGCAAGATCTGCTGTTCTCAGGTCTTCAGATCTGGCTTTCCCCACACTCACATCACCAGGGACAGCTCTACTGTTTTCCCCAGGCAAGGTGTTTTCTCTCCTGATTCTCTAAGGGGAATACAAGGTGTCTGTGTTGGGAGGGGACGTAGCTCACCTGCTCTCATGTCCTCAGGCTTGGCTCACTTGCACCCAACAGGGACCTATTTCTAACCATCATCAATAATCAGTGAGAAACTTATCATCTTGATGACATGTTTATACCTATTACCTCATCTGAGCCTTGACAGTTTTAAGAACACAAGGACACTGTGGAAACTGAGGCTCAGAGGACATCAAATGACTTTCCCCATTATTGCAGTGGTAGGGTGGTCATTGCATGCCAAGTCATCTGATCTCTAAATTCATAAATTAACCATCCAACTGGATTTCTTCTTGCTTTATTTTTATTGGGTTTTCACATGCTCAGGAATATGCCGGCATACACGAGTGGGTGCAAGCATACACACACACACACACACACACACACACACACACACACACACACACACACTTAATTGAAACACAGCCAAATATTGCCTATGTGCAAAATGTTGTATGTGCACACGGGCAGCCAAACATTCAATGAACAATGCACATGTGGTCAGTTCCTATCTGCAGAAGGTGCCTGGTCCTGTCGCAGAATAAACACTGCTGCTGGCTTCCAGCACAGAGCAGTGTCCTTCGGGCTTCCCCCTGCCCCGATGTTTATTAAAGCACTTTCCGTTTATATTACTATTATTTGTGTTGTCTTGATCATCCAAACCTCAAAGGATGGAGGCTAATGAGATCCCCCAGCCCCTGCCCCATCCTTCACCACCACACTCACGCTGAGAATGGAAGTGGCTCCTAGTGATTGGACTGACTCTGGGAGCCTCCAGGATCATTAATGGAGTTGCTACTACAAGCAGCTGGAGTTGCCATTTGCATCCTACTGTCTTACTTTTTTTTCCTTAAATTTTTTTAAAGCACCCACAACACCCTGGGGGAACTTTCCAGGACAAGCTGCAGGTGCTGTGGATATTTTTATTTAATAATCATTCTTGCAATTCAGCACATTTGTAATCCATGTGGTAAACTCTGACTTACATTTCTCCCAGTGGACGCTGGCCAGATGCAGAAACCAAAGAGCTCGGGGCCGATACTGCCTCTTCCCTCTTTTATGGTTTGTGCATTTGGATGTGTTTAGCATGATCTCCGAGTGCAGCATAAGGAATGTGCTGTGTTTAAAAGACCCCTTTGTTGACATTATGCAATCATAAATATACCCAGAAATTATATTCCTTGCATTGAGTGTGGAGTGCTTTAATTGGATGGCCTTCTCATGTGTTATCGTAAAGAACATATGCATAGTTTTGGCATTCCCATTGGATCATGAAGTGGAGAGGCACATACAGAGAAACACATTCCTCACATCCATGGATTGTCTCATATATGTCACCACATCTTCCCACCAGGATTGCTTTCCCCACACACTCCAAGATGGTAACTTCCCAATCTGTCCAAATTCTATTTGGAATCCTCCTGGACTGTGTAAATGTCAGGACCAGTTTCCTTTCCATGTGAACAGCTTTGAAAGGAGAGCTGCATGCCCAATTCCCTCATAAATTGGAGCCAGAGCATCTCCTTTTTATTTCTACTTTTTAGGTAAAGTGGAGAGTGAAACAGGGTGGTTGGCCAAAACTTAAAACAAGAGATCTCTTTTCAAAAAAAATGATGTCCTCCTCATTTTCACCATCTTCACACGTACACACACACACACACACACACACACACACAATTTTTAACTGGCAGAGAGCCACACTCCAAATAGTGGATCCTGCTGGTTAGGTCATCCTGCTGTTAGAGTCATACAGTTTATTAAGGCAGCTAAGTACACCAGAGGGCAGATGTCACCACTTGTATGTAGGCCTGGGAGAAAGTACCACTTGGACTCCTTGGCAGAACACAGGCAACTCCTTAAATGAAAAACTCAAGAGAGGAACTGTCTTCAAAGGTGTGTGTAGAATTAAAGGAACAACAAAGAATGGGTGGGTATACCACCCCCATGTACACAGGGTGTTAGGAAGTCATATGGCTTCTAGACCAGAAGGGGTCCTGCCAGAATGGTAGCCATTGGTGAGGGACTCTGCCAAGAGCTTGGTAGAGGATGCAGTTTTACTGCAAAGCCACAGCCCAGCATGAAAAGAGAAGAATGTTCTGGAAGAATTACTCAAACTACTCACAGCCTACAGTGGCAGAAGCCTTCCTGTTTAGCAGAAACCAGCTGGTAGCCAAAGATCAAAGGAGATTGAGTGATGTAGTCTGGGGATGTCAGCCTTCTCTAGGGAGAAGGGAACATGGCCAGGGAAGAGTGAAGAATAGGGAGGGTGGGTGTATGTTGAGAGGTAGAAGCAAGCCACCAGTGAATGTGAGATCCAATGGAGTACTGAACATTCTTGTGCCTTTATAAAACCCAGTCCCATCTATTCTTCAGGCCACCACAGGAAGCAGCCATCCTCAACATCCTGAGAGGCAGTTGAAGGCAGAAAAATGAGGCTCAACTTTGTCCAGGAGGGCAATGGGACTTCCTAATGAAAGATGGGCCAAGCATTAGCCAAATCAATGAGCTCCAAGTTCAGAGAGAGACACTCAAAAAATAAGGTGGAGAGCAATCAGTTGAAGAACATATCTGACATCAACTTCTGGCCTCCATATGTACACTCCCACACATGCATTGCAAGCACACAGTCAGGCATGAACTTCAATATGTGTGCCTGGGAGGAATGGAGAGGGAATGAATGAATGAATGAATGAATGAATGAATGAATGAATGCAATTTAAACAACCTAGATGCCCCTCAACTAAAGAATGGATAAGGAAAATATGGTACATTTACACAATGGAGTACTACACAGTGATAAAGAAATGGTATCTTGAAATTTGCAGGCAAATGGATGGAAAAAATCTAGAAAAAAAACATATTGAGTGAGGTAACCCAGACCCAGAAAGACAAATATAATATGTACTCACTCATAAGTGGCTTTAGACATAAAGCAAAGGAAAACCAGCCTACAGGTCACAATACCAGAGAACCTAGACAACGAAGTGAACCCTAAGAGAGACATACATGGGTCTACAGGAAGGAGAAAAAGACAAGATCTCCTGAGTAAATTGGGGGCATGGGGGTCACAAGAGAAGGTAGAAGAGGAGAGGGGAGGAAATGAGGGAAGTGGAAAAAATGTATAGCTCAATTAAAAAAATAAATAAAAAATAGCAATCAGAAGAAAACAGAAGTCTCTAGAAATAACATTATATACAATAATCCCAAGCCTATAAATTCACTAAAATCTCTTGGATGGTGGCAATTAAAAACTTGTGGTTTCATTATTTGGGGCTGGAAAAATATAGGCATTATCAGTGGTATAGAATTTGAGATCACTCTGACTATGCCGGCCTGGAACTTGTGACCTTTCTCCTCAATCTGCTGAGTAGTGGGATTACAGGCGTATGCCAGTCTACCTGGCTTCTGATGTATAGAGTCTGATGACAGCCCAGGGAGATATTTGCTTCTTGATCAGTATAGATATCATAAGTTTAAAAATCACAATAGAAAATCATACAGGAACAATCATTTGCTCATTGTTTTTCAGTTTTATCATTTTTTGGTTTTGTCATTTTCATGATTCCAGGTCTCACTCCTTTAATACTAAATCCACGTAGTTGGTTCTACTTTTGGTACTTTCAAGATATTGAAAGTATCTTACAGCTCAGGTTATGTTGTAATGTATTTGCCTGAAGATTTTGTTATTGAGATACAAAATAGGACAGTGTACTCCACTCAGGACAGGCCTGGATTTGATGTCACGTGGCGCTAATAGTGTGGGTTAATTAGCTGGCTCTCTCCTCTTTGTGTTGGGGCCTTGGTGATTCCAGACCATAGAGGGACACCTGCTTAGACTGGGCTGCCACCTATGACCTCCTCCTTCACAGGTTGGCCTGAGACACCAGCCCCACCTTGACCTGGATTGGGTTGGGTTGAAGCTTATCTAGAGTAGGTTCACAGCAATGGATGAGAGACAGGAGGGAACCAAAATCTGGGCCTTTCAGGAGTGAGTAAACAGGAGACTCAAAGGAAAAATCTGAAACTCAAAAAAAGAGAGGGGAGACTGAATAGGACCGAGGGATACAGTAAAATTCATAGAGGAGGAATAAAACCTCAGGTCAAGAGCAAGGACTGGAGGAAATTAGTGAGTCTCCAAAAGCAAATATGGAAAAGTGGATGTATGGTACTCCTAGGACCTGGACATAGAGCCAATGAGAGTCTCTGCTGCATCTCAGCCTTTGTGCTTGCTGTGGCATAGTCCTTCTGTACACTGTGTGAACATATGCCGCTATGATTGGTTTAATAAACAAACTGACTGGCCAGTAGATGAACAGGATAAAGTGAGGTGGGAAAGCCAAACTGAGAATGATGGGATGAGGAAGGGCAGAGTCAGAGGAGTTGCCAAACACAGAATGAGTGGGACACACAAAATGGGATAGAGGTAAAAGCCATGAGCCTTGGGGCAGCAACAGATTAATAGAAATGGATTAAATGGTAAGAGCTAGTTAGTAACAAGCCTGAGCTGTTGGTCAAGCACTTATAATTTATATTAAGTCCCTGGGTCAGTTATTTGGGAAGCAGCTGCCAGTTATTTGGGAAGAGGTGGTCTGGACAGGAAAACTCTGCCTACAATACTACTCTAAAAATGGTGATAGGTTCAAGTCACCTTTCCCTTGTCTTTTAGATGTTCATTGTGTCAACATTAACCCAGCTGAAAGAGTGGCCATAGACCTCAGATACAGATGCTCAGCTTGGCTTGTACTAATGGAGATGGAGCTCTGTCGGGGATGAAGATAGAAAATCACTCTTGCCACAGATCCTTGTATTTAGCCCTGCATGTGATAGGTGTCTCCTTGGCACCATACTCTTCCCAAGGTCTCATAAATACTTTTGGCATGTAGACCCTTTGGAATGCTACACTTCTGAAGATGTGTTTAATTAGTCCTTCTGCTACATACCATTTAAAAGCCCTACTATCTCCCTCCAAAAGAACTGGCAACATGATTCATCAGGTAAAGGCACTTGCCACCAAGCCTGGCCTGGATATAGTACCTGGAACCCTTATGATACATAGAGAGAACTGACTCCTTCAAGGTAGGCTTTGACCTCCATGTGCTCACAGTGGCACTTGTTTGTCACACACCTACACATCACATGCACTCACACTCATGCGTACTCTCACACACACACTCACACATACAAATACACTCACATACAAATAAAAATAACATTTCAAAAGTAAAAAGCAAATGCCAATATTTGGTGTTTAATGTGTATGTTCTAGGCACAAGGTAAGTATCTCTAGAAACAGTGACATTTGCCGGTCACTTATTGGTCCCAGTCTCTAGTGAGGGGAGCAGGGCCAAGAATTTTCATTTCTACACATATTGGAATTCAGTTTTTAATAAACTCAAGCTGAAACAATATGCTTTCAAATGAAAAAGCTAATCACAGAATTCAGAATTTCCTTTACACCTTTTATAGGCTTCCCAAGCTCGGTGCTGTCTTTCTGTTGTTCATCTGGGGGAAAGATATAGATTTTCCTCACTCCACATCTGATAACAATAATCTGAACAGACTCTATAAGGTATGTTGTCGTGGTGAATATAAATGGTAGCAAACAACCAATTGCATGGAATTAACTGATTTAGATAGCCACTTCAGGTTTGGGGGCTTTTCTTCTATTTCTGAATATCTGAGAATAATTATTATGCAGAGCTTAAGACCTATTTTAACACAAAACAACAGAAACAAACAGACCTGACTGAAGAGAGACTCCCAAGAAGGAAACCTCAGATTTCTCACACCTGTGGCTTCCATTGCTCCTACAGAGAGCTTAGCTGGGGACCTGAAACTGCTCCTCTGGGAATTCTTGTTGGAACTGTAGAATTATTAAATAGCTAAACTGTCATGGGCAATACATCTAGGTTACAAAGACAATACAAGGAAAGGCTTCCAGAATAATGGCCCCACCTGTAGCTGAATGTTGAAGTGATGAATATAATCCTAAATAGGAGACAGTATGAAAAAAAGAAACAAAATATATAGTGGCTGAGTTCCGGAATGTATTCCCAGCGGCCCTGGAATTCCTATTCAAACCGTCTTTTCACTTCAGCAAATTCTGATACTTGTTGTTTTGATAATGAGCCCATGTCTCTTCCTCCATTTTAATCAAAGACATAGAAAATAGTTTAAAATTCCAGAAAAGCTTTTCAGAGAATTATGAATCCTACAGAATGTTTTCCCCCATTTCCCCTCCATCATGATATGATCTCCTTTCCTCATATAGACACAAAACACGATTGTTAATTGTTGGAAAGCACAGGATGACAAATCATTCCTCCAAGATTCTTGAGGCGCTTAGGAAAGATGGCCTCTAAAATATTATCCTTAGGCCTAACCATTTAGATGTTCAGTTAACATTTACTCTAGGTACAAATGACGTCACAACCAACTGTCTCAGGTATCCATCCATCCCAGGTGGTCTAAGATAAACTTCAATGACATTCATAGACTCTGTGGGTCAAGAACTTGAGCAGGTCAGACCATGAGAATTGCAGAAATGTGGAGGGCAGGAGTGGCAGCCCCAGGTTGATCCCTAGCTCATTCCAATCTGGTTTCAGATTCCTCTGTTTGGTTCTATGAACTCATGATTTTAAGTGCCCAACTTCCTAGAATGCATGGGGTTGTTTATTCTCCTTCTGAATTCTGGGACTCTCTTTTCCAAGACTCTGGCCAGGTTCTGTCAGGAAATAAAACTAGTTGGTTTCATGCTGCCACCTGTTGCAATGCAGCTTTTGGTGTCCTTCAGTCATTTCTGGGTCTTGGTTCATTTTCTGTTGCTCTTTCCTCCTTCATATAATGTGTGTTTATCACAGACCCTTGGCCAGAGCCAGCCTATGATTGTGGTGTTTTTCCCTACCAATATAGTTTTTGAAGATTTTTTTTCTCTGGCATTATTTTTGTGATTGAATATCCTGCATGATGCAGGATCAAAATTGATGTTTTACCATTCACGTGAGAGAGATGGCCACTCAACCAGACAAGAAGTAAAGGTAGGACAATGATAACAGGAAAATGCTGGGAAGGAGGAAGCCTATTCCTCTCAAGTCTTGCCCAAACTACAGAAAAAGCAGGATGTGACCTGCCCCGCTGAGAAAGGTACTGAGCCATGTGGCTAACATAGATAAGAATAATGGGTTAATATAAGTTATAAGAGCTAATACGAAGCCTGAGCTAATGGGCCAATCAGTTTATCATTAACATAGACCTCTCTGTGTGATGTTCTCTGGGACTAAATGGCTGGGGGACCGGGCAGGACAGAAACCCCAACAAGTTGGCCCTCATGTTACAGAATGGTGTCCAACGTGGATAACTGCATCCACAGAAAGCCTGAGAAAGCTTGGGAAAGAATAAAGTATGGCTTCTTGGTAGCAGCCACTTCTCGGGTCTGCTCTGCTTGCTAGAGGCAAGCAAGCACTCTCATTTAAGAGAGGCTTCCTGACTCAGCTTTAGCTGCAAAACCCTGCAGCTCTTTAAGAGATTCTGCCAAGAAACACTTATAGTGTTGATAAAAAGCTGACCGCAGGCTTTTCAGTTTTCATCCATAGCATGAAAAAAGCTGCACCATTTTAAAATGCCGACTTTCTGAGCTGTCCTGCCAGAGAAAACTCTGACTCTTTCAGGCAGGCAGTCTGACTCCAACTATGGAGCATTTGAGTGTTGTTTGTGGACACACTGTTGCAGCTTGCTTGCTGGCAAGGACCTTGAAATGCCATAGAGTTGTAGCAATAAACATGGCTCTGGCCAGTACCTCAGCCATGAGGCTGAAATCTCAGAAAGCTAAGAAATGGGCTGGATCCAGCCGTCAAAGACACGGCTTTAATCCTACTCATATTGCTTGGTAAATTAAAGACTCGTGTAGTCAGAAAAAGAGAGATATACAGTAAAGAGAGATTCGAAGACAAAGAAAACCTCTAAATGGTTTACAGTATGTTAAAAATATATGCAGGCTAAAGGTTAAAGTTCTTAAAGTAAAAAAGAAAGAAAGAGAGTAGTTTGGTGTGGTGGTACACACCTTTAATCCCAACACTTGGGAGGCAGAGGTAGATTGACCTCTGTGACTTCAAGGTGTGGTATCGCACACCTTTAATCCCAAAGCTTGGGAGGCAGAGGCAGACAGATCTCTGTGAGTTCAAGGTGTGGTAGCACACACCTTTAATCCCAGCACTGGGGAGGCAGAGACAGCCAGATCTCTGTGAGTTCAAGGATAGCCTGGTCTACAGAGGGAGTTCCAGGACAAAGATACACAGAGAACCTGTCTCAAAAAGCCAAAAGTTAAAAATAAAAATAAAAGAAATAGAGGTTAAAATAAAGCCTCATAAAGATGGAAAATACACAGAGAATCTTGATACTGTATGCTATTATGCTCTCTTTGAATTGTTTGAATGCTGAGGAAGGAGCAACAGCTGCTAAAAGATATTTGCTTATAAATGCTGCTGAACTAACCCAAGATACGTATTTTGAAAATACCTTGACTTCAAAGTTGAAGTCAAAAGACATGTTACTTTGGAGAAGAGATTTTGCTTTTGTTTCCACAGGAAATGAGAGACTGTGGATTCATTCTGAGTTAAGAAAAATCAGGTTTGATCAAGGAAGACCACCTGAGAAATCTCTGGTAGGAACAGATGGCCCAGATGTCAGAGTTCTACATCCAGAATGGATTCAAGCTGCTGCCTGAGATGATCAAACCTCAGAGGAGACTCCAGTCAGGATTTGATCATAATTCTAAATTTTCTTTAGGTCCCAATAAGATTAACAGCACCCCCAACCAGCTGGAAGTAGCCTAGAATACTATGCCCACATTCTCAAAAAATGGACTAAGGATATTTTCCTTTGTTTAAAAAAAAAAAAAGAAGGGGAAGTGGTGCAGGAGAATTGTCTGTATTCTGTCAATCATGTTTTAAATAAACGCTGATTGGCCAGGCAGGATATATAGGAGGTTAACCAGACAGGAAGTAAAGGTGGGGTGATGATAACAGGAAAATGCTGGGAAGGAGGAAGCCTATTCCTCCCAAGTCTTGCCCAGACTACAGAAAAAGCAGGATGTGACCTGCCCCGCTGAGAAAGGTACTGAGCCATGTGGCTAACATAGATAAGAATAATGGGTTAATATAAGTTATAAGAGCTAATACGAAGCCTGAGCTAATGGGCCAATCAGTTTATCATTAACATAGACCTCTCCGTGTGATTTTCTCTGGGACTAAACAGCTAGGGGACCGGGCAGGACAGAAACCCCAACAAGCCGGCCTTCATGTTACAGGCCACTGTAAGTAGCCTTGGGTACATGTGATCCTATTCCATCCTCCCAAACCAAAACTTTCATAGAGCAGCTCTAATCCTTTGATTTAAATTGCTGACTTCCATTAAAATACAAATTCCCAGAGGAACGGCAGTTTCTTATAGTGTCTCTAAGCAGGTCTTCATTAGGACAAGTTATCTAGTTTACTGACATTAGCTCTTCACAGGAAGAAGAGGGGCTGGTGAGGGAATGATAAGATGCCTGACTTGGACTCAGGAAGCTAAAATTGTGGTGAAGACACAGGGAAGATCACACTGTGGGATTCCTAAAAGAAGGCTGGGAACACCAGAGACACAGGCAGCTGACTATAATGTATAATCAGCTTGTGCTTTAGCCTTGTCTACTCTCCCTGAGGTTAAGTGGTCCCGACACTGGTTTCTTAATTCAGATCTCTTTGGTTTTCATTGGTGTTCATTCTTATGTCCAAGGAACCAGGTCACAACAGCCAGGCATCTCTAATAATCCAAGATGAAATTTGTCAGGAGATCTAGGCTCACATTTCTAAATTATCTTAATACTTGCAGCACTTGTTCTGCACTGCTGTTTGGTTTCTCTTCCATGCGGATGATAAATAAAAGCCATCCTCATTGCCAGCTGAATATTTCCTCTTACTGCCGTCTCTTCCTCTATCCAGGTTAACCCTTTCCAAGTCACAGACCCCTTTCCCTGTCTTTTATCCACTCCCCCTTCTGGAGTCAGACTTACTTCTTTTTTCCTTTCTTCTTCTTCTTCTTCTTTTTTTTTAACTTGTACCCTAAGTTAGCCATGTTGTACAGCTCCTCCTCTTGACCATTAATTCCGGATGTGGAATCTTGTCAAGTCTTGTTTAAAAATCAAAGTGTTCTTTGTACGGCCACTAAATCTCCTTCGTCTTGCATGACAGGGATATCTTCAAGGCACTGCATCCGATTTGTTGAACATGACCTCCCCAGCTTGGGTCCTTGCAGCCTTCCTTCAAGAAAGTGGGCTTTCCAGGTGTGCTCCCACCACATCCTTCAAGAATGCTTCCAAGAATTCCCTCCACTTCACCCTTTCCTACCCCCAAGCAGACCAGATGTTACACATGCTCGTGTCCTATCTTTCTGCTTGTCTTAAGAGGAATCTTAAAAGAAATATGAAGGCTATATCTGGCTATCTTCAAATCCTTTGGAATTACTTCCAAAGAGATAGATAGCAGTCACTGCCTCTTTACCTTGACTGCTCTTCCTGAGTTCAAGCTTTTTTTAAATTGTAAGATGAATAGCCACATTTTGATTTGTTTTGTTTACCATATTCATGACATTTTATGTTGCATTAAAAAAAAAGACTTGATTTTAGGTCAGTTGTCTTCAAATGTAAATTTGGAACAAGACCAAGACATAAAGCTCAATACAGAACAGTCGTCAGTTCAGAACCATTTGGAGACAGCTGTAACAAACACCCTACCCACCTTCAACTCAGAAGATTCACTTTCTAACATGCTATTCTGGCACTAGATATCCTGCTCCAGCCTATTTCTTGAAGAGCTGGGCAATCACCCACTCCCTCAGGGTAGAGTTAGCTACCCCTGTAGAGCAAACATCACAGCAAAGTAGATCCAAAGACAGAGGAGAGGCAGGGCCTGAGATAGGCAGTCCCTTTTCTTTGCCAAGTTGACCACTAGGGAAAATAATTTCTCTTTGAAAGGCTGCAACATGGACAAGTGAGAAGGCTTAGCAGGTAAAAGCATTAGCCACACAAATGTGATAGAGTTTGATCTCCAGACCCCATGATGGAAGGAAAGTACCCACTCCTGCACATGTTCTTGTACATTCACATGTGTGTGAGTGCACACACACACACACACTCAATAATAGTAATTATAGTTAATTGTAACTATAATAATTTTTTAAAATTGAATGTAGGCTAGAGGTCTGGAACAAAAGAAATTCTCCTTACTCAAATTCCCCTAGAAGAAAGTACAAATTGTGGCACATGGGCTCCCATTAATAGTGGGCTGTAGAAGAATTAGAATGTTTGGTTGTTTTGAAAAGCTTATTTTAAGATCCAAACTGATGCGATATGTGAGAAAGGCCAAGGGGACTCAGCTTTATAAAAGAACCCAAGGGATTCTGATACAA
>PVIU01006895.1:42500-97016 GCA_004026605.1 Ondatra zibethicus
AAAGTCTAGATTCTCTAAAAGCAATGTTTATCATATCACATACCCTTGTATCCCCAATATTCAACTACTATTCCCCATAAAAGTCCATGGCCCTGATGTAGCGGCATTTCATTTGCATTTTAATAAATAAAGCTTACCAGGCAGTGGTAACACACATCTTTAATCCCAGTAGCCATACTAGTTGCCATAGAAACCAGGCAGTACATGTCTTTAATCCCAATGGTGCACGCCTTTAATTCCAGCCCTAGAGAGGAGTATAAAATGGGAGGAGACAGCTCTCAGACACAGTCTCATTTTCAGACTCCTGAAGGAAAGATCGCCATTTTCAGGCTGAGGTCAATGTAAGAGCCAGTGATTGGCTGTTTTACTTTTCAGATCTTCAGGTTGAACCCCAATTTCTATCTCTGCATTTTTATTAGTCGGGCTTCACCCTGTGTTCATACCCTCATTTAAACTAACTTTCTTATTCTGAATGTCATAGTCTTCTACCACCCTCTGGTTAGATTTCCCAGCCCTCTCCAAAACAGACCTGCTGTTCAAATCAGACAAGGATCCCCCGTGTCTTCAACCAAAAATACTGTTGAGCATCTTCCTTGTATTTTCTTCCTTTCATTGAAGATTTTCCTCTAAACTTCACATAAAATGTACCTCCATAGAGGTTGAATTCTGTAACCAATAGCCTACCACTCAAACTTGGGGAAGGCAAGAATCTTTTGATCATGTGATTTAATAACAAGTCTATTTGAAGCTTACCTGCTTTCTAATATTTCACCCTTTCCCCTTAAATGCTATTTCCTCTTTCCCATTTAGCTCATTGTTATCGTTTCAATATCCAAAACAGGGCCTGGCAACAAGGCATCTTTATAAATATTTGTTGAATGAGTAAATAAGTGATGTAAATGCCTCCCTAGTAGGAGTTTCTCCAGGGCAGAAACCATGGTGCCATCCTTTTGCATTGTTAATCCTCATAGACCACTGAGTATATCTCCTTTCCATCAGATTCACAATCCTGCTTGTACCAAATACCAACAAGTCACCCGGACTCTATTGGACTTGGAGACAAATACAGTGGGGTGATTATATTGTTAACTGTCACTTCCTAAAGTCTCCCTGAGAGAAAAGCAAAGGAAAAATGGAAAGAGGGTCTATGTGTGTGGGTGGGTAATAACTATCTGTTAAAAATCAAAAACGTCAGGGTGATGGTGGTGCACACCTTTAATCTCAGCACTCAGGGAGGCAGAGGCGGTGGATCTTGGTGAGTTTCAGACCAGTCTGATCTACAAAGTGAGTTCCAGGGCAGCCAGAGTTACACAGAGAAAACCTGTCTCCAAAATTAAAATAAAATAAAATAAAAATGAAGCCACTTATCATTTAAAAAGCTTCAGTCTTTTTTATCATTGTGCTTCATACAACCATTTTTACATTTTTTCTGATACATTATTTCTGACCTATAGAAAACAAAGCTTGTTAAAAGTTATCTCCTCCTCAGGTTTCTGTGTGGGTTCATATCTCCAAACAAGAAAAGGCTGTGTAGTATTTTATATATGTTTCATGCATAAATAAACTGGCAAGTTTGCCTTATCATATCCTGTGTACAGGGTTGAAATGATTGCTCAATGATTAAGAGAATTGATTGCCCTTCGAGAGGACACAGGTTCAGTCTATGGCACCCACACAGAGACTCACAACCGCCTGTAACTTTAGCCCCAGGAGATCTGATGCCTTTGTCTAGTTTCCTGGAATTCTGTACACATGGGTTATACATACACCCATGCAGGCAAAACCCTCATACACACAAAATGATAAAAATAAACTTTAAAAACTTCTAAATCTCCCATATATACCAAACGGTACTCTTGAGAACAGCAGGAGTTTGTTTCCTAGCTCACCTCTGATAGCTTTATGAAGCCTTTTGCAAATGTGCAGAGTTGGGACGATGAAGAGAATTTCAACATCTACTCACTTTTGATTATTCGAGTAAGTTTCCCTTTTGGTATCCTTGTTAAAAATACTGGCCTCTACTCCCCTCCCCCCATTCTCCTGTTACTGTAAAAATGGACAAAGCAGACAATGGGAGTCCTAGTGAAATGGAGTAATTTTCTAAAACAGTAATTGGTATAGTATTACCAATTCCATGTTTCTTCATGGCATCCTTACCTGAAAACTAAGAGTGCATTATTGCTTTGTGAAATACGATGCAGGAAATAATCAGATTTTGAACTTGTATCTCATCTCTAACACATGCTGTTGAAACTCCAAGCAGAGCATAATCTTGAAGTGTTATTGTGAGAACTAAACTTCCTAATAAATGAAAGGTGATGTGAGGAACCAGGAAGGCAACTCAGTTGTGAAAGAAAGTACTTGCCACACAAACACGAGGACCTGTGTTTGGTCCTTAAAACCCACATTTCAAAACAGCCATGGTGCCATTATAATTCCAGTTCTAGAGAATAAGAGACACAGGGTGATGTGGGATTTCCCAGTGTATGCCATGAATATGTTTTATTGCCACTGGTTAAAGAACCTGTTTTTGGCCAATGGCTTAACAGAATATAGCCAGGCTGGAAAGGGTATAGAGAGAGAGTAGGTGGTGTCTAGGAGATGCCATGGAGCCTCTGCAGGAGACAGACTCTGGACACTGGACGGAACCTTACTGGTAAGCCACCACCACATGGCAATACACAGATTAATAGAAATGGACTAATTTAAGATGTAAGAGCTAGCTAGAAATACACTTAAACTAGTGACTAAACGGTGTGGTAATTAATACAGCTCCTGTGTGATTATTTCGGGTCTGGGCAGCCAAAGCTTGAGCTAATAGGCTAACCAGTTTATAATTAATATAGGCCTCTGTGTGTTTCTTTGGAACTGAACTTTGGGACAGAACAGCTGTGGGACCGGGTGTCAACAATAGGGGGTCACTGGGGCTTGGTAGCCAGGTAACTAATCAGTTAGTTAAAAGCCAATGCTCTCATGAACTGTCTGTAAAAACAGTTTAAATAGTGCACTGGGAATGGCTCACAAGACTGACTCTGGCCTACACACACACACACACACACACACACACACACACACACACATTTTGAGTATTCAACAAACCACGTATGATAAGGACACTAACCCTAAATCATAAACAGTGGTGTTAGGAAGATGTTAGATGTGCTGGATACTTTTATGTCAACTTGACAGAACCTAGAGACATTTGGGAAGAGGAAAAACAACTGAGAACATGTCCCCACTAGATTGCCCTATGGTCAAGCCTGTGATGCATTTTCTTAATTAGTGATTGATGTAGGAAGACATAGCTGCCTGGGAGTGGAACCACCCATGGGCTTGTGGGCCTAGAGCAGGCTGAACAAGCCATGAGAAGCTAACCAGTAAGCAAAACTCTTTCATGGCTTCTGCATCAGTACCTGCCTTCAGATTCCTGCCCTACTTGAGTTCCTGCATTGACATCTCTTCATACTGAGCTACAACTGCAAGGCAAAATAAACCCTTTCCTTCCTAAGTTGCTTTTAATTATGTTTTATCAGATCAGTTGAAACCCTGACTAAGACGGTAGATTTCTCTCAAAACTTACATGACCTCAGCCTTCTGGTCAGAAAAGAAAATTGAGATGGGAAAGGAGTCAAGGCTCAGTAGTCCCCTCTTGAATCTAGACTTCATGTTCTGACCTCCCCCTGTTTCTAGTTAGTACTTGCCTTCAATGATTTGTCACATAGGCTATGTGGGAATCTTGGGAGACTGTTTTCTGGTTCCTACTGTCTATGTAGCAGGGAAAGGTCACATGTCTGAGAGACATGCAGCAAACTAGTATAGGATATAGGAACATTTAGGAAGAAAAGGAATATGAGAGAACGCCCAAACCTATCTTAGAGTCTTGAGGGAGACTTTGGACCAGAAGAAGCCTAGACAAGAGGCTGGAAGCATCAATGAGGCACAGTAGAGACAATCAAGAAAATCTAATGGGCCATGAATACCACCAGGAGAGACAGAAACCAGCAAAAGTAAATAAAGGACTTACGACAGTGGACGTACTCACAGCTGTACCAGCCCCTTGCCCTAGAATGTATACGAACCCCTGAAGTCATTTATACTCTGAGCTGATAGCTGATGAAGGATGGGGAAAGAACACTGGTTTGTTAGGTTTTAATTTAAGACTTCCAAGAAGTGACTATATTAAAGTTCCCGAGGTTTCATGAGACTCAGGAGAGAGTTGTTTACTTCCAGGAAACTAGAGATTGTTACAGTTTTTGCACACTTGATTTTCTCCCAAGTGACATTCGCAGACAACAAACACGCAGAAGGTCAGGAGCTGGCAAGTGTGCAGACTACTGTGGGACACGGAGCCAGTGAGGCAACTCCAGATCCACTTCAGAAGCTGGGTCTGTCTTCAAAGGGTTTTGACTCACTGACCCCTGGCTGGCCTGTGTCCTCCTTTTGGAACAATCAGACAGACGAATAAACACAGATCACAAGTGGACCACATGTTCCCTTCCTCTTCCAAGTGCTCTGTGGCTGGGGGCCTGCTTGCTCCAGACTTCCCATCTAGGTCCCACTGAAACAGACCCACTGAAGTCCCCTCACCTCGCCCTTCACCCAGCAACATATGGGAGCTTGGGACCAAATGTGGGGAACCTTCAAACCTGGAAAAGAATCTCATTCTCTTCAGCTTTTCTTAAATTCAGGGTCTGTTGTACATGAGACCCCTGCTTTATTCCTTGTTATAAACACACCTACCCTCATTTGCTTCTTCCATAAAGGAAGACTTTAAAATCGGAGGCCCCAGTAAGTGTCTAACATGGCTCTATGGATGAATGGAACAATGGTGATTTGCTTGTTGTCTTTGTTTTTGCCGTTATGATGGTGAAAACAGAAGACAATGATGTAAAAGGGAAGGCAGAGAGTTTCAAAAGAGAAAGAAGTCTAGGGGAGGGGCAGTTTGTTTCATCTTGTTTCCTTAAAGCTAAGTCCAAGTCCACGCTAAACAACCTTTGGATGCTACTGACAGAAATGAAAAGAGCGTCATGGCAAAGAATTCCTGACCAAAGATGGGAGACAAGGAGTGAAGAACTCAGTGCTTCTTGGTAAGTTGCATCTTGAAGCTCCACCTTGGCCAAACCACACTCCCAATGTTGTGGAATGATGTCCAGAAATCCCCTTAACCACTGAGGATCATTCTTTTTTAAAATCACTATGTTGAGATATTACCGTTCTCTAAAAAGCTATAAGCATTTAAAATATATATTACTGAGACTTTGGGGTTAAGCATACACCCATAAAGCCATCACCGCTATAAAGGTAATAAACCCGTCCATTACCTCCCAAAGTTTCCTCCTAAGTGCTTTCTAGTACATCGTCGTCTAGTCTTCTCATAAGAATAGAGTGATGTAAGATCTACCTTCATAGCAAATTTTGAGAATATAATACAGTATGGCTATTGATAGGCATAGGATGTACTCCAATAGATTGTCAGAATTTGCTTATCTTGTATAACTAAAGCATTGGGGCTTTTACCCAATACCTCCACAGTTCCTTAATACTCCCCACCTCCAACCCTGCAAGAGACTCTAGAAACCACAGCAACTCTACTCTCTGCTTCTGACATGGACTATTTGAGATTCCATATATAAATGAGGTTGTCTTGCTGTGTCCTACTTAGTTGACTTAATATTGTAAAATAATATGTAAAGACTCAATTCCATCCACATGGTCACAGATGGAGTATGTATGTCTCTCTCTGTGTCCTCTCTCTCTCTCTCTCACTCTCTCGCTCTCTTGCTCTCTCTCTTTCAGGATAGGGAAACTGAAAGATATTTTTTAAGTTTCCCAAAAGGACTCTCCATATGCATGTGTTTAAAAACAGGTTTATTTTATGTTTAATTATAAAGTATGTGTCTGGGGACAGGGTATATGCATATGAGTATAATTACCCATGAAGAGCAGAATAGGTCATTGGATACCCTGGAATAATAGCTAAAAAGTAGTTGTGAACCTGGGTTCTAGGAGCCAAACTCAATGCTTCTGGAAGAATGAAAACTATTTTAACTATTGACACATCTCTGTAGTCCTGGAATCCCCTTTAAAAGGCAGTATCATATACATGCATGCATGTAAACATATATTCAAATTTTAAAGCAAATGCTTAAGCAATTTTATAACTTTGCTATTAGAAATCGCCATATTATGTTCAAGGATATCCTCTACTTTTTCTTCTACCAGGTTCTGTGTGTCTGGATTTTGTTGAGGTTCTTGATCCACTTGGACTTGAGTTTTGTGCAAGGTGATAAAATAAGGACCTATTTGTATTCTTCTACTTGCCAACATCCAGTTACACCATCACCATTTGTTGAAGATGCTTTCTTTTTTTTTTCCATTGTGTATTTATGGCTTCTCTATAAAAAATCAGGTATCCCTATGTGTGTGGATTTATGTCTGGTTCTTCAATTCAATTCCATTGATCAGTATGTTTATTTTTATGCCAGTACCATGCAGTTTTCTATAGTACAGCTTGAAATCAAGGATGGTGATACATTCAGAAGTTCTTTTATTGTTCAGGATTGTTTAGTCATCCTAGGCTTTCTGTTTTTCCAAATGAAGTTGAGTATTTTCCTTTCAAGGTCTATAAAATATTATGTTGGAATTTTGATGGAGATTGCACTGGATCTGTAGATTGCTTTTGATAAGTTGGTCGATTCTACTATGTTAATCCTAGCAATTCATGCACATGGGCGATCTTTCCATCTTCTGATATCTTCTTCAATTTCTTTAGATTTGAGTTTTGGGCATACAAGTTTTCCTAGTTGCTTGTTTAGGGTACCCTAATTTATATTGTTTGTGGCTATTGTCAGGGCTAATGTCAAAGAGCATTGTCTTCATGTTTCCTTCTAGGAATTTCACAGATTTAGGATTTATATTTAAATCTTTAATCCATTTTGAATTGATGGTTTTGTATGATGGAAGAGTCCAATTTCATTCTTTGTTTATGGATAGTCAATTTTCCCTATATGATTTATGAAATAGATAGATAATCTTCAACCTCTTCAAGGAGCTGTAGAAAATGGCCTTTAATCTAATTTAGAGTTTCGTAGTTTTGTAACAATGAGACACAATCGCTCCTGACAACACCAATTATTTCCCAAGAGAACATTGAGCACCAAAGACACTCCACCTGGAGCCTTTCTTCTTGGCAGAACTGGTCTTTGGGCAAAGAAATACCCATACCTCAACCACTAACAAAGATACAGAGTATCCATAAATGGATAAAACAAAACTGTCATATACTGCCAAGACAGGATAAGATAGTTTTGAAAAGTTTCTTGCCTTTAAAAATGGTATGTCAGTTACTTTAGGCCTTAGCCAAAGTTGGTAGCTTCAACATTACAAATGAGACTTTGGGTGATTGCCCAGGTAGTCAGTTGTCTCTGTCATTTTTTGCACATTTTGGAAGTTTCTTGATTACACTTCCTGTCCACTCAAGTAATATTGTTTCCCTTCTCAGATCTTTGATGGAGTTAAAGATTAAATAATTATAGTTACCTTCCTCACAATTTAGCCAAGCTTAACTTCAATGCAATAGTTAAACTCCTTAAAATAGAATGTTTAGTAAAACTTTTATTATGCATTCCTTGCTTAGTATTGTTTATTGTTTGTAATTTTGTATTTGGTATCTGTTCCTATTGTATATAGCTGTGTTGGGTTTGGATTGATCTTGTTTAGACAAAGGGGGAGATGATGGGGAAAAAGCCATTAACCAATCACATCAAGTTGGGGTGTGGCCACTTGGACCCCAGGTAGAAAATCGGGAGAACACAGGTGTGCTCTCTCTCCATGTGGTGTCCATCGGACGGATAGGACTTCGGACCTCCGGACCTCCCACCCTTGTAGCATGAGTTTCCCCCCTTTTCAGTCATTAAAAATACCCATTCCTATTGAGCTGGCTTGGTTATTTATTTGTGCCAACCCAATTCTTCAACACCCCTGCATAGTGAATATTGATACCCTTGTTGAAAATTCATTGACTGTACATTTTTGGGTTTTTTTGAGGACTCCTTATTCTATTCCATTGGTCCTTGTGCTTATTTTTATTTTGATCATGCCACTATCATAAAACTCTTACTACTGCATCTTTGTAGTGGCATTTGAAATCAAGACAAAGCATGATACTTCCAGTTCTGCTCAGCATTCACATTGTCTTGGTTACTGGGAGTCTTTTGTAGTTCCCTATTAATTTATGGTAGTTCCAGATGATTGTGTTTCAGTGGAAAATATCATTGAAATTTTGGTAAAAATTGTATTCAATCTGTAGCTCTTCTTACATAGTTTGGGTGTGTCAACAATGTTAAGTCCTGTAGGATGGGAACCTGGAAGACCTTTCAGTGTGTTGGCGTTAAGTTCTTTCATTCATAAATGGTTTTCATTTTAAAGATCATTGATAGCCTTTGTCGAGATAATACTTAAGAATTTATTCCCTATGGTATCTCTAGAAATGGTAGTGCTTTATGGATTTTTCTTTCAGATATTTTATTGTAAGTATACAGAAATACAACCTGAATTTGTTTCTCTATTGTTTCAGTGTTTTGATGAGTTTCTTCACATTTTACTAGTTAAATGGGACATAAACTCTACTGAAAAGAAAGAAAAATAAACATCCTACATCAAAGCTAACAAACGCCTTCCTAACTATTTATATCATCCTTTCTCAATCACAGTGCAACAAAGAGGGTAAGACAAAGAAGATGAGCATCCAAAAATTCACTTTTGAGTTTAACGTATGATGGAGAAAGAGAGGGCAAAGAAAATGAAAGGGATTCCTGAAGAGAACCCTAGAAAACTCATCAGATGAAATGATGAAAATGGGCAAATATTACTTGACTGCCCTAGAAGATGAGAGTAGCTGATGGAGAAAACCCAGCATCCTTCATGATAGCATCCTTGGAGACCATTTTGGCTCTCCTTTCACACCTGGCATGCATTTATTTGGTACCAGAGGAAGGATTTTATTTTAAATTATGCATGTGGCTTTGCACCTTTAGTCTATCAGAATCAAACTAAATGTTATTCCACAACACTCAATAAAGTTAATGATACAATGTGACTGGAACCCTTTCCTGAAATATGACATTCTCCAGGGACTCTGGGGGCATTAAAGGGACTGTATGCCAAGGCCAAGTCATACCCCTGGAGCCGTATAGAAGTTCTACAGGTACTTTTATTCCAATGACATATATATTCCCAGGTTTCTGTGAATTCAATCAGGTGGTTTATATGCAAAGCCCCTGAAAAAGCTATCGTATACTGTGGCACAGGATCTGGGAACTGCCAAGATCTGAGCAGGGTAGCTCGAATCCATACTCAAGCCCTTCTCAAAACAGAGAGAAAAAGCAAAGATGGTAAATTAAAACAATATCAGAAAATAAGGTTTACTCCCTCCACTTTGATTTCACAAAGAAAAAAAAAACTTACTAAGAGCTATAGTCACTTCAATTAAATTCAAAGAGTATTTTAAGTTGTGTTTGACCATTAGCTGCTAAAAATAACTTGCGTTTTCTTATCTCATTAAGAAATTTAGGTTTGGGATACAGTGCAGGTGTAGAGAATTTGCCTAGCATGTACAAGTCCCAGCGCTGAAAAATAGAATAACATAAAAGAATAAAAAGACCTAATGTAGAACTTATTCCCAGTCACTGCCTTTTATTTCCATTTCCTAGATTTAATCTGTGTTTGCTCTGATCACAAAACCATTGGATTAATTTGGGGCATAACACTCTGTGTAGGAAATGTAAATATGTGGTGTTTATGTGCGTGTTTGTGTGTGGGGGGGTGTATGTGCCTGAGTGTGTGCAAATGTCTGCATGTATGTGTATGAGTGTGTCTGAGTATGTGCAAGAGTGTATGTGAGCGTGTGTTTATCCTGAGCTACTGCAGGGCCCAGTAGCCGACTCTCAGCCACACAGAACAGCTCTGGGAAGACTACATAACTATTTTCCTGCTTAACTACAAGGGATGAAAGCGGTGGGATTTGGGGTGAAAAATAAGGATATGTTGTTAGGAAGAGGCCTTCTTCAAAGCATCTTTCCACCTTCATATAAGGCTGTATTCTGTCTCCTGCCATCACTCTTCCCCAGCTACCATATATTCAGAGACCGGGAAAGTCACAACCATTACAGAAAATACCAGGACAACAGGGGAAGCAGGGAATTGTTTCCAAGAAGGATTAAACACTGCAGTAGCCACAGAACAGCTAGCGTTAGCACGTGTCTCCCCGTCTCTCGGCAGCCCTATAATCCTAGCACTGAACTTGGTCATGACTATTTCCTCCTCTCAGCATCCCACAATACATCCATTCCAGCACAGACAAGACTCCCCAATGTCAGCATCATTTTTGCTTTCCCTTCAGATCAAGACACGTTCGGTCCTCTGCTATCACACATTTAGAGCAGATGTTCCTTAAAGAGGGATCTACCAGGTGCTTAACATATTTTATTCCAAGGGGTAATTTTAGAAATTATTGCAATCAATGAGCTAATAATAATGGTGGTAATGATGAGGCCAAGTTATTATTACCTATTACCTTTAATCATCAACAGCAACTCAATTGAACATAATTAGAGGCATCATCATAAATAACGTGGAGCAGATGGAAGACGCTGGGTTTTTCATTACCAGGACTGAGTGGGAAGGTTAATGATAGAGCAATGGACATGAAGAATGGGCCATTTATGCCCCCAATCCACATGGCACTTGAATCATCCCTGGCTGATACCTATAAAACAGAGCTGAATTGAACAGAATATATCGCAGTCCACTCCACACTTTCAAAGCCTAATTAGCTTTGCAACAACTTTCTCCTTTTCACTCTTTACAGGACCTCATTTGTGTATACTAAATGGTGACCGTGTTTGCTTCCTTCTTGCAATTGCATGGGCTCAAGGAAAACAGAGTTATAGTGTGTCCTGGCCTTCCCTGGAACCTACCCAATTCCTAAGCAGCACACCTCTAGGCTTTTCGCCTTTAGAAAACAAGCAAACACTTTAGTGAGTCATTTAGCATTAACTTAATATTTATCATGAAACACAGCAAGAAAGATCACTTCCTTTCCATCAACAACAACACGAAAATACTTCCTATATATTAATAACTATTACATAGGGGCCAAGTGTACACAGACCAGCAAGACACAGGTGTTTGATTCCTGACTAGGCCAGTATATTTGACCAGATTATGTGACTTCCATGAGTTTCTAGTCCAGTGATACATGGCTAGCATGGTAGTACACCCCTGTCTGTGAGCCAGTAGCAGTCTGTGTTTTCTCTACGAAATCACTCTTCCAACAGCATTGAAGTTGGAGATACCTTCTTGTCTCATCCACCATATCTGAGAAGGTACTATACTGGGGTCTCTCTCTGTCTCTCTCCTTGGTCTGACATATATTAAGTACTGTATAAAACCAAGTTTTTGTATCTCCAAAGGAGAAACTTGCAGTCTAAGAGAGCAGATAAGACTATTAACCATAAAATGGAGCTGATGCACGAGTCCAGTCCTGGATGTAATACAGCATCAGGAGACTCAAGAATTTCTTGAATGGCCACGCAAGTCACTGGGGAGAAGTGAAATTCAACTTCACTCAGAAGGTACTCACACAATGTACCTCATCTCTTATGCTTTGGTCATTGCAATGGCAGCTGATCCTTTAGAACTGTGTAGAAAAAAAAATAATTCTTTAAAAATTCAATAAATGTATTCTTGATCATTAAAAGATAATTATCATATAAGTAACCTAACTGGTAATCACATTTAAGAATGATGCAAGCCTTCGTGTTATGGTTCACATTTTATAGTCTTTGAGGGGAGATTTTACTCAAATGTCTCTCAGTGAATAAATACATATGGTCTATAAATATGTTCAAGGGCAATTTTTTCCACTTGTACCCTCACATACCTCACTATAGAACCTAAAACCAAATCCACTTAAAATTTTTATGAAGTTGTATTCTTCTTTAAAAAATCATAATTCCTGTTAAAACCAATAAGAATTTGGTATAAAAATTAATGGCAGGATATAAGCTTATAGAATCTTATCAATAACATCTTTATAATCCACTGGTCTCTTTGAGATGTGCCAAACACAACCAGAATTTATGGATAGATATGACATTTTAGAGTATAAAATTTTATATGTGTTTTCCTTTACTCAATTAGTAAATCTTATTTAAGTTAATATTATCATGAGATTTTACTTAGCAGTGGCCAGATAGCCTAGCCAAAGTTGATACTTTCATTTAAATTGCTAGCCTAAATATTCTAATTCTCCGTTTTATTTCTTGAAAATAGAGAAACTGAGATGAAGTGGGAAACCTTTGACGTGCAAAGTTTTACTACATAATTGTTATATACAATATTCTATAAATGGGAGGTAAGAGTGGATGAGAGAATATGAGTGACAGAATCCAAACCTTCAGTAATAGTACTTATTATTTCCGAAAATAAAATGGAGAGTGATGGAAGCAGACAGGCTTCATCAACCTCAGACTGCCACATGTTCACCAAGCCCAGTTTATTCTAGGCTTCCCCTATCCTCCTCTCAGTACTGAAGTCCCAGGTAGATGCTACACCTGCTGGACTTCATAGATACTGGGAATACAGACTACAAACTCATACAGGGAGTGTTTATCCCACTAAATCATCCCCGAGACCGAGCTGTCCAAATCCTTACGGGTGTTACCTTTCACACAAAGGACTTTGGATTTAATTTGGTAAAACGTGGAAGACCACTGGCAGTCTTAGGATCTTTGTTTCCATATTTAAGCAGGTCAGTGGTCTGCATTAATGTGTTTTTCTTTTCAGTCACCATCTCACAACTCACGGCTCCCTGCCCCTGCTCAGTTTCATTGGGCACTCTTGCGGAGGCATGTTCTTCCTAGTATCTCATGTCAGGGTCTCCCAGTTTTGGGACAAGCTCAGCAGACTCCTTATCTTCCCATTTTCCCCACAAGTCTAAACTAGCTAAACTCTATCAGCAGGCTCCCCTCTCCTGTAGAATGAGGAATGTTACCTCTAATTCCCTCAAGCACACTTCCTGTGGCTCCCCCATACTTTGGCGAAAGATCCATTAAATGCCCTAGTTTCTCACACCTCATACTTTGGTGTCTGTCCCTGGCTAAGACCACTCAGACAGCTCCTCCTCCACAAACCCTTCACCAATGAGCCCCAGCCTTGCCCCTGCCCTTCTCCATAGCAACAGAGCCCTGTACCCCTGTTTGCCTCATTTCCCTGTTTCCATTTGTACTACTGTCTCCTTGATTCACCAGCCAGCACCATTACTCCCTGCTCTCTGAGGACCTAATGCAGTCCTCAACAGAGATAGGATGGTTGGAGAAGCTAGTTCATATATTTTCCTCACACCGAGATTCTGAAAATACCAAAAGAAAGAGAGAATATAGAAATCTAGAGAGAGAGAGAGAGAGAGAGAGAGAGAGAGAGAGAGAGAGAATGTGCATGGCAATGGAGACAGTGAGAGACTGCAGGCTGGGAAGGAGGGGGAAAGATGATGGATTCTGCTTTGAACCCAGAAAATGTGCCCTTGGCATCCACCGCAATCAGGACCTGATTTGAAAGCGGCAAGTGCTTGTGATTAGAAGGAATGGAAGATGAAACTGTCCCTCCTTCTCATATCCCCGGCCTAACACACCCATCTCTTGATAACTTCCTCTCCGATGACTCCGACTTTCTTTAGACCTGTCTCTTATCCAAGTAATTCCTAGGACAATAACTCACACCGGCCACGTCTTGAGCTCCTTTATCTCTGCATGTGTGTGAGCTAGGGGGAGAAGGAAACAGAAAGTGATTTGCAGCCTGGCGCTGGCAGGAGAGGACGGTCTAAGAGACCAGCTATTGTTTTTGTTATTACTGCCTTGCTTTCAACCTGGATCTGTTTATTGTTATTGTCCTGCCCTCCTCACTGATGCTCCATCCATTTCCTCGTTGCAAGTGTGAAAGGAAACCTGGCAGAAGTCACCCCGAGCTAGAGCTCCGAATCAGTCATGGAATCATCCCGAGATACAGCAAGACATCTGTTAGGCATTTGGCGCTGCTGTCTGCCCTGCCTTGAGGGATGTCAAAGCAGTCAGGCTACCTCCTCCTGGAAGGCTGTAAAACACACAGAGATAAGAAGTTGGAGCAAAGTGTGAGTGACGCCCCGCTTAAAAGAGCAAGTGCTAGAACCTGGAGGATGCCAGTCTCAGAAGGGAAGACTGGCAGGCAGTCTCAGCTTACACAGAACTTGCTCTTGAATTCACACTTACACAGAACTGAGACAAGACAGCCAGCAAGTAAATAACATGTCAGCCTCCGCGGAAACCAGTTATGGGATGTGACAGGCTGCTCGTCTACATAGGACATCAGAAGATGCTTCTGTAGAGTTTCAGATTACATGTTCGCTGTCAAGTTTTTAAAAAGCCACGTTCCACAGAAGAACCTTTATGGAAACTTTGATGGTTTCTAGCTATAGCTCTCTGGTGGGGATGCCAATAGATTAACAGAAACTTTTTGCTTTCTCCCCATAACATTAACGCTTACCAATGAGAAAGATCAATGCCAGAGAGGAAGGGAAATTGAGAAGAAAGAAAAAAGGGGAGAAGGCCACTAGATAAAGGTGCTATGAGATATCTATAGACAGAGAGTTCCAAAAAAAAACAAGAAAACTGGTCCCAAAAGGAGAAAAATTATAATTAATAAACTCTGACTGACTCCGTGATAAAAGAAACCCCTTGAAGCAAGGTCACAACAATTGCATCAAAAACAGTTCTCTGCCTTAAAGAAAAAATCTCATTGGGAAATTCAAAGGCATTCTTAAAGTAAATGAGCAAAACTTGACTGGGAACAAGATTTGAACCATCAGAACCAAATAGAGAGCTGTGGGGTCTGAGAGAAGACAGACATTAAGTAGAACCCCACAAAGGAAACGATGGGAAGGACAGAACAAAAGGAGGCAGGGCCAAGGAGCCAGACCGAGAGCTGGATGTTTGCTTTATAAAGTATTAATAACTTGCAAAGGGTTATTTGTCATTGCTGAATTTAAAAATTTATTACTCTATATTAACAAGAGACCAGAATGTCCAAAGTCATTGGCTTGGAGTGTTTTTAAAATGTGTCTTCATGTAGGGGACAGCGACCCAAGTTGAAGGGCAGTCTCTTTGTGAAATGGGAGAGGAGGAAACTCTAAATCTGCCTGTTCCCACACTGGCTGCTCTGATAATGGCCAGAAAGCACCTTTGGGGCTCAGGGAGACTTTGAAGTCAAGAAAAGTTTTGGATAGGGAAGGAGGGGTGGCTGTGGAAGAGAGAATGAGAATTTATTATGGGGACCTTTGGGGGGTTTCGTATAGAGGCCTTAAATTAATTTTTAATGCATAGGAAATTCTGTGCTGTCACCCACTGTCTTAATGTGATTGCTTTCGTATTTGCCGAGTGCTTTTCATATCACCACAGACCAATTTCTGATGGCTGCAATTTTATTACAACAACGCAGGGTGGGGGAATCTCATGCCTCAAACTTTAGTATATAAGACTTCTGAAGGCAGGAAGGTGGGTACCATCAGATGACCACTTCAAGTACTGCTAAGTGAAATATGCATTAGGAGTCTTGGGAATTTTGTAGACCACCTAAAATGTGTGCTCTGGAGGAAGGCATATTTTCAAAGATGCCACCTTCCTAGATGCTCTTTTCTCTTCCAGTATGAGGCTACCATAAACTTCTGGTCCTGTGGATTCTACCTATATTTACACTATGCCATCAGTCACTGACCTTCCCTTCTGGTGACCTCCCCCCTGGCATTCCCAGAGCCCCAAATCTTTCCTGACCCCCCCATGTGGTCAGGTGCGTCCTTCCTGGATCCCCAGGGTCCTCTCCATGGTCCTTCTCTTTGATCCCCTGTCTTAGCACATCATTTAGCCCCTCCTCCAGCAGAGTACCAGTCTCTTGAAGGCAGCTGACCTTTCAGCTTCACAATGCCTGGCACTCCTAATACTTGCTGAATTAATACATCCATTTGCACTCGATACAAACCGTTTGCATCCAACACAGGGACACAATGGTAAGAATGACAAGGAAGAAGGCTGTAGTCTTCCAGGAGCTTCTCTTTCAACAGGAGTAATTGCAGGGTGAAAATGTAACTGTTCTCTTTGAATAAAGAAGCTTGAGTTAAACTTTGGAAGATTTCTAGAATTCACTGAAACCATGAGTGAAAGAGTGGAGAAAATTAGGAGACTGGGAAGAGGGAGATGTATGCACCAAAGTCCTGAGGCAGAAGGAGTCGGGTGTGTTTAAAGAACAACTTACCTCCCAAGAAAGTAGAGCGGTTTGAGATCAAAGATGAGTCTGGGGAGGTGGAAAATGGAACTTATGTTCTTGCACCTCTGCTCATGACTTTACAATCCCCAGAGTTAACATTCCTTCTTAGGTATTTTTAAGAAATGTGATAATGCACGAGCTGTCCACAGGAATATAGTGGGCTATAGCAAGGGTATTTTATTTACTTATTCACTTATTTATGTGAGGCTGCATGTTATTCTTGTTGGTTTGGCTTTGGTTTTGCTATTATATGAAGTACTATAATGCTCGTCCTTGTCCACGATGCTATGGCCGTGCAATGATGACTGAATTTAGCTGGAGAATAGTAAGTCATTTGGGTAGAAAAAAGCAATAGACTGCATAAATAATAAGTTAAGGTGGATTTTAAAAAGATTTATGCATGTTTATTTTATGCATATGTTTGGCCTGCATGTATGTAAGTACACCACGTGTATATGCCTGACACCTGCATCAGATCCCTAGAACTAGAGTTTCAGACAGTTGTGAGCTGCTATGTCAGTGCTGTGATTTGAACCTGGATCCTCTGTAAGAGCAGCAAGTCCTACTAACAACTGAGCTGTCTCTTCAGTCCTTAGTTAATGTAATGTGACTTTTACTAGAGGAATGAATTAGAAGCATTTAAGGTTTGAGAATAAAGTCAATCTATACTTTAAGTTGGTGTTTCTTTGTTATTCTCTGAATCATATTTCCTGATCCACTTGGAGATTGAAATTATAACAGGGTGTGCATCTGTGGCCTTGCATACAATCCTAGATCAGGATGGGGGTAGGTTCTTTTACGGTTTAATACTCAAGATTGGTCAATATTGGAGATCTTGAATTCATGGCTTTGTTATTTACTAGATATCTAGATATGTGTTAGAGAAACTTCAGCCACAACATCTACCAAAAGAGAGAGAGAGAGAGAGAAAGAGACAGGCAGAGAGAGAGAAAGAGAAAGAGAGAGAGAAAAAAACCTGATCCAGCATGCAAAGCTGTCATGTTGAGATAATATGGACAAAGTTAATAATACATCCTGCCCTGGAGAGCACTCCATAAATATTAGCTGTTAGTTGTGGTAAACGGAGAGGAGGCAGGTATAGTGCTGGGGAAATGGCTCAGTGGCATCTTAGCTACTATTCTTACTGCTATGACAAAATGTCTTAATGAAAACAACTTAAGAAGAGTGTATTGTGGTTCACAGTTTGAGATACAGTCCATCATGGTGGAGAAGTCATGGCAACATGAGCTTGAGGTGGATAATCATATTGACTCTATCAGGAGGCAGACAGTTATATGACTGCTTGAACTCAGATTGCTTTTCCCTCTTTATTCAGTCTTGTATCCCAGCCCAGGGAATGGTGCCACCCACAGTAGGCAATTTTTCCCAATTCTATTAATCAAATCAAGACAATGTCCCACAAGTGTTTCTAGATCTTTTAAAGTTGATAGCCATTAAGTATTAACCATCATACCATGCAAGCAAGATAGCAAGATGGCCTGAGTTCAATCTCTAGAGTTAGAAAGAAAGTATCTGAGGGTAGGAGAAAGATCTTAAGGATGTGAAGGATAGAAAAAAAGCTGTATGAAGGGGGAAAGGGGAATAATGAGGGTGTAGATTTAAGTGAGGAAAGGGATGAGAGGATAGGGCAGAGTAGGAGATAATTAGGAACACTGAAGGTGCTTGAGAAGATCATGTGGAAACCCATTGTTTCATTAGGGTTTGTGTATATGTGTGTTGCCCTTCAGAGGAGGATAATGCTCCTCCCAGAAGCTATGAGTTATTAAACAAAAACTCCAGTACCAAATGTGTGAAAAATACCCTTGAAGTATCCCAGAGACAACCAAACCAAAACAGGTCATTACCATTGCTCTTGGTTACTCACCAGAGCCAAGACCCTATTGCTGAACACACCATACACTTTGGCCATAGGGTGTGGAGAAATGAAGTTGGTACTTATCATGAACCAGCTTCCCTGCTGATTCGCTTTCACAGTGTTGGAAGATGCTAGGCATGCTGCTGGGAGAGAAAAGTCATCAACAGTCTTATCCAGGTGTGAGCCACAAAACGTACAGTAGAAACCACCCTGGTGAAACATGTCCATCTATGGAACAGTAGAATGATCATTATGGAGACTACCACTACTATATGTTTGGATTTAAGACCCATTCCAAACAAGAAGGAACTCATAACTTGTACTGTAAACTTTACCAAGGACACATGACTGAGGAGGTCGTAGGCCCTAAGGGAGAATATACTATTATTAATTGGTCCAATTAATTAATTAATACTGCCAAAATACCATCTAATACGTATTTGTCTATATGCCCACAGATCATTGCAGCTCTTGGTCCTCATCAGAGAAGCTTCTTCTTGTAGTAGACCATGGTTAATACAGAGACTCAAAAATAATCAAAGTGCATAAAATAAGTGGCTGTGGAGCCCTAAATAGGACATTTATAGCTCAACCCTCATGTCCCAATGATCAAGGAACATCACAGAAGAGAGTTTAAAGAATGTAAGAGCCAGAGAGCACAACAGTTATCATTACCTGCACAAGACTAACCGAGTAAACATTCCAGTATGGATGGGGGAGGGAGCCACGGGTATCCATCCCTAGCTGAGCAGCTATTGGCAGTTGATGGCTATTAAGAGAGGGTTAGTCAGTTTTCTCCAGTAGCGTGCTCCTGGTAGGTTGCCCATGTCCTAGAGGAGAACCATACATCCATGTGCATATAGGCAGCACTAATTGGATTAAGTGTTTTATTTTTTAAAAAAGTCAACAAGAATTTAGGAGGAGGATATGGGGGATTCTAGGAGGAGTTGGAGAAGAGAGGCAGGAATAAATATAGTCAAGTATATTGTATACATTCTGAAAGAAGAAATTAAAAATAGTATACTAAAAATGAACTTTCACTTAGAATATCAAAGTTGGCTCTTGGACAGGAAGAAGGTCTCATATCATGCTGTCCTATCAGTAAAATAAATGTTATCCCAAAACATGTGGGTTTGATTTTTCTTTAAATTTAGAAATGACTGGAATAGAGAAAAGTCTCACAAAAAAATAAAGAACTGCGTGTTTTTTCCCAAATCTCTTCTCTCTCTCTCAAAAAAAAAAAAAAAAAAAAAAAAAAAAACCTCCAAATGTTTAGCAGCAATTGGCAGAATAAGTTCTGTTCCCCTGAACCCATGAGCTTGTTCATGTCATGGTGATGGGACTCTTTAATCTTTGCTATGCTTGGTTTCTGCACTGTAAGCAATGAATTCCATTTGTCAGTGAAGTCTCAGCTACAGAACAAATCTCTCCATTTCAAACGCTGATAAATAGAACATTTTCCCTCTTCAGTTTATATTACTGCAAGTTGCTTCAAACAAACCCAGTGTAAAAGGTCTATGTAAATGGAGACTGCTCTTTCATTTCCTGGCCATCTAGACCTGAATAATTACACAGAAACTATATTGATTACAACACTGTTTGGCCAATGACTCAGGCATATTCCTAGTTAGCTCTTACATCTTGAATTAACCCATTTCTATTAATCTATGTATTGCCATAATGTTGTAGCTTACCGGAAAGGTTCCGGGTCCTTCTCCTTTGGCAACTAAATGGTGTCTCCTTGAATCTGCCTAATCTCTATTTATCTGTTTAGATTTTCTGCCTGGCTTTGCTCTCCTAAGCCATTGGCTTAAACAGCTTTAGTCATCAACCAATGAAAGCAACACATATACAGAACATCTCACATCATCTCCCCTTTTCTTTCTAAGATTTTGACTTTAACATACTAAAATTACATATAACAAAACAGGTATCAAGCAAGAATTACAGTTACAATATTTCTTTGTAAGTCTAAAGTTTCATATCTAATTTATCTTTTATCATAACTAAGAAAAACTATAACTATCTGTCTTCAACTCTTTAAAGACCTCAGAAAGATATAATATTGCCTAAGTAAACAGGAAGTACACTGTAAGCAACTTCCAAAACTCTAGAATTGGCAGAGACATCTAACTGCCTGGACAGTCACCCAAAGTTCTGCAATGTTGTGTCATCCATCTTCAGCCTACAGACCCATAGTATCTGGCAGAATTTTCCATGAAACAGGAAACTTGAAAGACTGTTTTACCTATATTGGCAGTTTATCAGTTACTTTCTTCTGTCTTGCATAATGTTTGGCAGACTCTTTCATGAAACAGAAACCCTAAAGAACTTTCTCACCTTTTGTTGGCACGTTCAGCAGTCATTTTTCTGTGAGTCCTGCATGTCCAGTTCATACAGCATACCATCATGCAGTCCAGGCAAGAAAAGTTTCTTGCCCAAATGACTATCTTTGTCATATTGAAGGCAAATTCCATAACGAGTTTCTTCAGTTTCCATCAACCTCTCTGAAGTAATTGGTGCTGCCAGAACCAGACATGTCTCACTGTCAAGAAAGGTCTAAGTTCTTAAAATATTTTAAATGTCATGTTCTGTAGGTCTTCGATGTGTTGAAGATTATCTTAAATATACCTCTGTATATCTAGAAAACCTAACTAACATGACAAGCTTGACTATTATAAATAACTATTAATCTGTATTTCCTAATTATACATTTCATTTTAAAATGAGCTGCACGAATACAATAACTTAAACAAGAGCAGAAATACACATACACAGTGCAACAAAATTGACCTTAAATTTGTTTCAATAGACCAAGATCCATACCAAGGCAAAGTATTAATCTCCATATCATAGCCTCAATTTTTTTTATTTTTTCCATTCAAAAATTTCCACTTCCTCCCCTCCTCCCATTCCCCTCCCACTCCCCCACTCATCCTCCTCCCTCTCCCTCCAGTCTTAAGAGAGGGCAGGGTACCCTGCCCTGTGGGAAGTCCAAGGCCCTCCCCCCTCCATCCCAGCCTAGGAAGGTTTGCATCCAAACAGACTAGGATCCCAAAACGCCAGTACATGCAGTAGGAACAAGTCCCAGTGCCATTATCAATGGCTTCTCAGTCCACCACCATTGGCAGCCACATTCAGAGAGTCCGGTTTGATCACATGCTCTTTCAGTCCCAATCCAGCTGGATTTGGTGAACTCCCATTAGATCAGGCACACTGTCTCGGTGGGTGGACCAACCCCTTGTGGTCCTGACTTCCTTGCTCATCTTCTCCCTCCTTCTGCTCTTCAACTGGACCTTGGGAGCTCAGTCCAGTGCTTTGATGTGGGTCTCTGTCTCTATCTCCATCCATCGCTGGATGAAGGTTCTATGGTGATATTTGAGATATTCATCAGTGTGACTATGGGACAAGGCCAGTTCAGGTACCCTCTCCTCTGCTGCCAACAACCTAGCTGGGAAATCCCCGTGGTCACCTGGGATCCCCTCTAGAGCCAAGACTCTTGCCAACCCTAAAATGGCTCCCTTAATTAAAATATCTTTTTTCCTGCTCCTATATCTGCCCTTCCTCCACCTCAACCCTCCCACTCCCCCAAGATCTCCCCAATCCTTCTCTTCTCCCTTCTCTCTCCCCCTCTCCCCTTCCCCCACCCCACCCCATCTCACTCCCATGCTCCCGACTTTTGCCTGGCAATCTTGTCTGCTTCCAATTTCAAGGAAGATGTATATCTGTTTTTCTTTGGGTTCACCTTATTATTTGGCTTCTCTAGGCTTGTGAACTATAGGCTCAATGTCCTTTGTTTATGGCTAGAGTCCACTAATGAGTGAGTACATACCATATTCATCTTTTGGGGTCTGGGTTATCTCACTAAGGATAGTGTTTTCTATTTCCATCCATTTGCTAGCAAAATTCAAGATGTCATTGTCTTTTATCGCTGAGTAGTACTGTAATGTGTATATGTTCCACACTTTCTTTATTCACTCTTCCATTGAGGGGCATCTAGGTTGTTTCCAGGTTTTTTTGGCTATTACAAATAATGCTGCTATGACCACAGTTGAACAAATGCTTTTGTGGTGTGATTGGGCACCTCTTGGGTATATTCCCAAGCATGGTATTGGTGGATCTTGAGGTAGGTTGACTCCCAATTTCCTGAGAAACCGCCACACTGATTTCCAAAGTGGTTTGCATTTCCACCAGCAATGGATGAGTGTCCCCCTTACTCCACATCCTCTCCAGCACAGATTATCATTGGTGTTTTTGATTTTAGCCATTCTGACAGGTGTAAGACAGTATCTCAAAGTTGTTTTGATTTGCATTTCCCTGATAGCTAAGGAAGTTGAACATGACCTTAAGTATCTTTTGGCCATTCGAACTTCTTCTGTTGAAAATTCTCTGTTCAATTCAGTACCCCAATTTTTAATTGGGTTATTTAGAATTTTAATATCTAGTTTCTTGAGTTCTTTATATATTTTGGAGATCAGACCTTTGTCTGATGTGGGGTTGGTGAGGATCTTCTCCCATTCAGTAGGTTGCCTTTTTGTCTTAATGATAGTGTCCTTTGCTTTACAGAAGCCTCTCAGTTTCTGGAGGTCTCATTTATTCATTGTTGCTCTTATTGTCTGTGCTACTGGGGTTATACATAGGAAGTGGTCTCCTGTGCTCATGTGTTGCAGTCTACTTCCCACTTTCTCTTTATCAGGTTCAGTGTGGTCAGATTTATATTGAGGTCTTTAATTCACTTGGACTTGAGTTTGATGAATGGTGGTAGATATGGATCTATTTTCATTCTTCTACAGGTTGACATCCAGTTATGCCAGCACCATTTGTTGAAGATGCTTTCTTTCTTCCATTGTATAATTTTAGCTCCTTTGTTGAAAATCAGGTGTTCATAGGTTTGTGGGTTAATATCCAGGTCTTTGATTCGATTCCATTGGTCAACGTCTCTGTTTTTATGCCAATACCAAGCTGTTTCCATTACTGTAGCTCTGTAATAGAGTTTGAAGTCAGGAATGGTAATGCCTCCAGAAGTACCTTTACTGTATAGTATTGTTTTGGCTATCCTGGGTTTTTTGTTTTTCCATATAAAGTTGATTATTGTTCTCTCAAGGTCTGTAAAGAATTTTGTTGGGATTTTGATGGGGATTGCATTGAATTTATAGATTGCCTTTGGTAGAATTGCCATTTTTACTATGTTGATCCTACCAATCCAAGAGCATGGGAGATCCTTCCATTTTCCGGTGTCCTCTTCAATTTCTTTCTTCAAAGCCTTAAAGTTCTTGTCAAATAGATCTTTCACTTCCTTGGTTAGTGTTACCCCAAGATACTTTATGCTATTTGTGGCTATCATGAAAGGTGACATTTCTTTGATTTCTCTCTCTGCTTCTTTATCCTTTGTGTATAAGAAGGCTACTGATTTTTTTGAGTTGATCTTGTATCCTGCCACATCACTGAAGGTATTTATCCACTGTAGGAGTTCTTTGGTAGAGTTTTTGGGGTCACTTATGTACACTATCATATAATCTACAAATAACAAAACTTTCACTTCTTCCTTTCCAATTCGAATCCCCTTGATCTCCTTATGTTATCTTATTGCTATTGCTAGAATTTCAAGCACTATGTTGAAGAGATATGGAGAGAGTAGACAGCCTTATCTTGTTCCTGATTTTTGTGGAATGGCTTTGAGTTTCTCTCCACTTAATTTGATGTTAGCTTTTGGCTTGCTGTATATTGCTTTTTATTATATTTAGGTATGAACTTTGTATTCCTAATCACTCCAAGACCTTTATCATAAAGGAGTGTTAAATTTTGTCAAATATTTTTTCAGCATCTAATGAAATGATCATATGGTTTTTTTTCTTTCAGTTTATTTATATGATGGATTACATTGATAGATTTTCATATGCTGAACCAGCCCTGAATCTCTGGGATGAAGCCTACTTGATCATAATGAATAATTTTTGGTGTGTTCTTGGATTCGGTTTGCCAGTATTTTATTGAGAATTTTTGCATTGATGTTCATGAGTGAGATTGGTCTGTAATTCTCTTTCTTAGTTGAGTCTTTGTGTGGTTTTGGTAGCAGGGTAACTGTAGCTTCATAAAAAGAGTTTGACAATGACTCTTCTGTTTCTATTATGTGAAACACATTAAGGAGTATAGGTATAAGCTCTTCTTGGAAGTTCTGGCAGAATTCTGCATTAAAACCATCTGGTCCTGGGCTTTTTTTGGTTGGGAGGTTTTTTATGACAGCTTCTATTTCCTCGCGACTTATAGGTCTATTTAAATTGTTCACCTAGTCTTGATTTACTTTTGGTATATGGTACTTATATAAAAAAAATGTCCATTTCTTTTACATTTTCCAACTTTGTGGCATATAGGCTTTTGTAGTAAGACCTAATGATTCTCTGTATTTCCTCAGTGTCTGTTGTTATGTCCCCCTTTTCATTTCTGATCTTGTTAATTTGCATGTTCTCTCTCTGCCTTTTGATTAGTTTGGATAGGGCTTGTCAATCTTGTTGATTTTCTCAAAGATCCAGCTCTTTGTTTCATTGATTCTTTGGATTGTTCTCTGTGTTTCTATTTTGTTGATTTCAGCCCTCAGTTTGATTATTTCCAGTTCTACTCCTCCTGGGTGAGTCTGCTTCTTTTTATTTTTCTAGAGCTTTCAGCTGAGTTGTTAAGTCTCTAATGTGAGCTTTCTCTGTTTTCTTTATGTGGGCACTAAGTGCTATGAACTTTCCTCTTAGCACTGTTTTCATAGTGTCCCATAGGTTTGGGTATGTTGGTCTTTATTTTCATTGAATTCGAGGAAGACTTTAATTTCTTTCTTTATTTCTTCCTTGACCGAGGGGTGGTTCAGTAGTTGACTGTTCAGTTTCCATGAGTTTGTAGGCTTTCTGGGGGTAGAATTGTTGTTAAATTCTAACTTTATTCCATGGTGATCCGATAAGACAAAGGTGGTTACTAGAATTTTTTTGTATCTGTTGATGTTTGCTTTGTTACCAAGTATGTGATCAATTTTCAAGAAGGTTCCATGAAATACTGAGAAGAAGGTATATTCTTTCCTGTTTGGGTGGAATGTTCTATAGATGTCTGTTAAGTCCATTGGATTCATTACCTCTGTTAGTTCTCTTATTTCTCTGTTAAGTTTCTGTCTGGTTGACCTGTTCATTGGTGAGAGAGGAGTGTTGAAATCTCCAACTATTAGTGTGTGGGGTTTGATGTGTGCTTTGAGTTCTAGTAATGTTTCTTTTATATATGTGGGTGCTTTTATATTACGGGCATAGATATTCAGGATTGAGACTTCATCCTGATGAATTGTTCCTCTTATGAGTATAAAGTGTCCTTCTCCATCTCTTCTGATTGATTTTAGGTTGAAGTCAATTTTGTTAGATATTAGTATAGCCACACCACTTGTTTCTTAGGTCCGTTTGATTGAAAACCCTTTTCCAACCCTTTACTCTGAGGTAATGTCTGTCTTTGTGGCTGAGGTGTGTTTCTTGTAAATAATAGAATGTTGGATTCTGTTTTTATATCCATTCTCTTAACCTGTGCTTTTTTATAGGCGAATTGAGTCCATTGGTATTAAGTGATATTAATGACCAGTGGTTGTTAACTCTGGTTATTTTTTTGGTTATAGTGTTTGTGTGTTTCCCTTCTTTGAGTTGTGCTGGTGGAGGGTTGTTAGATGTCTGTGTTATTATGGGTGTTGTTGGCTTCCTTGGGTTGTAGTTTTCCTTCTAGTACTTTCTGTAAGGCTGGGTTTGTAGCTACGTGTTGTTTAAATTTGTTTTTGTCCTGGAATTTCTTGTTTTCTCCATCAATGGTGAAAGAAAGCTTTGCTGGGGGTAGTAGTCTGGGCTTGCACTCATTGTCTCTTAGTCTCTGCAGCACATCTATCCAAGACCTTCTGGCTTTCATGGTTTCCATAGAGAAGTCAGGTATAATTCTGATAGGTTTACCTTTATATGTTACTTGAACTTTTTCCTTTGCAGCTCTTAATATTCTTTCTTTATTCTGTATGTTTTGTGTTTTGATTAATATATGGTGAGGGGATTTTTTTGGTTCCAGTCTATTCAGTGTTCTGTATGCTTCTTGTACCTTCATAGGTATATCCTTCTTTAGGACAGGAAAGTTTTCTTTTATAATTTTGTTGAATATATTTTCTGGGCCTTTGAGCTGTAATTCTTGTCCTTTTTCTACCCCTATTATTCTTAGGTTTGGTCTTTTCATGGTGTCCCAGATTTCCTGGATGTTTTGTGTTAAGAATTTGTTGGATTTACTGTTTTCTTTGATCAATGAGTTTAATTCCTCTATAGCATCTTCAGCATCTGAGATTCTTTCTTCTATCTCTTATATTCTGTTGGTTATACTTGTCTCTGTAGTTTCTGTTCGTTTACCCAGATCTTCCATATCCTGCCATCTCTCAGTTTGTGTTTTCTTCATTACCTCCATTTCAGTTTTCAAGTCTTGAACTGTTTCCATTACCTTTTTGATAGATTTTCTTGCTTTCTTGGGTATCTTTGAGGGATTTATTCATTTCCTCTAACTTTTTGTTAGCCTTCTCATCCATTTCATTAAGGGAGTTTTTCACATCCTGTTTAATGGTCTCTATCACTTTCATAATGTTAGGTTTAAAGTTGATTTCTTGTACTTCTTCTGGATTAGGTTGTTCAAGTCTTCCTGTTGCATGTTCACTGGATTCTGGTGTTATCATGTTGCTTTTCAGGTTATTGGAGGAATTCATGCATTGGTGCCTGCCCATCTCTTCCTTAAAATGCGGTCAAGAGAGTCTTGGTGTCTTGGGCCTATCTTTGCCATGGCTAACTTGGGGGTATTTCTTGGTCTGCCCTCTCTTAGGTCCCCTCAGCATTGGAGTTGACTCTCAGATCCCCTCCACCATGAAGTAAGCTGTGGTGGTGGATCTAAGGACCCCACAGTTGAACAGGAGTGCTTGGTGGCAAGATGGGCTGGGGTAAATAGCGAAAGCCTGTATACAGGGAGACGCCCTGCTGAATGGCCAGGAATGTTTAGGGAGTTGGAAGGAGCCTGTCCTCCATTCCCAGGGCAGCCGGCTGGCTGGGTGGGCACACACTTACCCCTCCGAATTAACCTTCTCAGTACAGGGCCTCTTTCTGGCCAAGGACCTCACAGACAAAAGGGCAGGCTTGGTAGGTGTAGGGTCCTGTGGAACAAAGAAACTCCTGCAGCAGTAGCACTCACCACTGGGTCCCCAGACCCTCAGCCCCAAAGCAGGCTGAGTTTGGGGATCCTAAGACCCAACAGATGGAAAGGGGTACTTGGGGGCAAGCTGGGATGGGATAAATAGAGAAAGCCAGTAGCCGAGGAGAAGCCCTGCTGAATGGCCAGAAAGTTTAGGGAATTGACGGTGCCTGAGCTCTGTTCCTGGGGTGCCTGTCCAGTCAGGCGGGCACACACTTACCCCTCTGGATTGATCTCCTCAGTACAGGAGCAGGGCCTCTTGCTGGCCAAGGACCTCACACACAAAAGGGAGGGCTTCTAGTCTCAATTTTTTTTAGAAATTGACTGTGACTATTATTATAACCAACCCTTTTAAAATAAAAATAAACATTTATAAACAACCATTTTGGGAATTTGGGTGTTGTTTTCTCCATACTGCTTTCTGTTGTTTGTTGGGCGAAGTATTTTAGAGTTCACAGAGACCTTTTGGGGTTTTGTTCCATCAAACCACATTAGCCTCCAAGGAAATCACAGGTTGACATCCTCTGTGGAAACAAAAGCAGAACCTCTTTCCAAAGTAACATATCCTTAGACTCAAAATTTGAAGTCAAGATACCTTTATAATATATATGTTGGTTTAGTTTGCAGCCCATACAATGAAATATCTCTCTGTATTTAGCTCATTCACAGTCAAAAAATTCAAAGAAAACACAATAATATACATAATTCAGACTCTCTGTGTCTTTTCCATCTTTACATGGCTTATTATTTTACTCTATTGCTTCTTAATATTTATTATCTTTACTCCTTTAATCTATGACTTTCTGTGCTCTTTTTTCTCTCATAAACCCATGCACATTTATCCAACACTGTGTCCCATTCAGAGGTCTTTTTTTGTCTAAATCTGTCTTATTGTGTATCTGAACGATTTTAAAATGGTATGCAGCTTGGTTGCAGTGGCCCTTGACACCAGCTCTGCCTCTCTTGGCCTTTTAATATGGTGGAGGTGTGTTTACTGCCAGCTTCGTGATCCATGCTCATTGCCCCAGCTCCAGGGACACAACAGATCTATGTTACCATTAAACAGCTTGCTTTACTCTGCTCACAAACCCCATTTTAGTGCAGGACCTCACGAAAGAACCAGAGCCATTCCTGCTAACAGAAAGAACCATGAAACCTTCTCTTAAAGAAGCCTCATGGTTTTTGCTGCTTATGCTGAGTCAGGAAGCTTTCTCTTAAAGGAACCACACCTTTGCTTGCAGCCAGTAAACATGGCCTATCTGAAAAAAATGTGGCTACCAAGAAGCTGCACTTGTCTCCTGTTTTTGTGGGTCTAGAAGCCCTTTATTAAGCTTTTTTTAGGTCTTATGTGGATCCATACCCCAGACGGTGGGTACCATTTTGTAAATCGAGACAGCTTGTTCAGTTCCCAGCTGCCCAGACCTGAATAACCACATAGAAACTGTATTAATTACAACACTGTTTGACCAATAGCTCAAGCATATTCCTGGCTATTTCTTACATCTTAAATTAACCTATTTCTATTAATCTATGTATCAACATGAGACTGTGGCCTATCTCTCCTTCAGCAGCTACATGGTGTCTCTTTGACTCTGCCTAGTCTCTCTATACATCTCTGTTCAGATTTCCCGCTTGGCTTTGCTCTGTTAAGCCATTGGCCAAAATAGCTTTATTCAACAACCAATAAAAATGACACATATACAGAAGTACATCCCACATGAGATCTACTTGTTGTCTTAGGTGCACCCAGTGGGGATGCACTGGAAGCAGTGGAAGCTACTGAGTAGAAGTATCGGACTCACAGAAAGAAATGTTTACTGTGATAAATGGCAAAGAAGTATAGTTGCAAGAGTTGGCTGTCTGTAGTCCTTTTAACCTGCTGCATGATGTCAGTCACATCCTTGGCACCCCATCTGGGTTTGCATGATGGTGATGGCCATGGCCATAAAGATCACTCTCCTATAGCTTAAGATGTAGCTCAGTGATAAAGCACTTGACCAGCATGCACAAAGCCCTGAATTCAATGTCCAGCAACGTCAATAATCCAGAATACTAAATTAAGCATTTTTTATAGTGTTTAAGCTATAGAGACTGTGATCTTACCAGATATTATTAAAGTATCATTTCCTCTAATCTTCCCTTGACTTCACCCTTTGCATCCCTGGAGCTACAGCACAAATATCACCCCCCTCAATCAGTCAGACGTTCTCTCTGAAGTTTCCATGCTACCGTGAAACACATTGCTTAGAAATATCTAGTCAAAAGCCAGCAACTGCTACTAAGAGGCAATATCTGCAAGAATCCAGAGTCTAGACCGTGTCTTAGGAATTGCTTTTCCTAGATATCTTTCTTTTTTTTTCTTTGTTCCAGTTCACCAAAGGCTTTTTGAACACATATTCTTACATACATGAGCCTCAGGGGCTAGAAATTAAGAGATGATAAAAACTCAACCTCTCACAGCCAATTATAAGAGGCAAGAGGAAACCAACCAAGACAGAATAAAGCAATCAAACCCATAGGTAGTGTCATGGGAGCGGAGCAGGGATACAGGGATGAGTTAGTCTCAATTCAGGACCGAGGAAGGAAAGTTTGAGCCAATTTCCCATCCTTTGCATTCACCAGAATCTCTAACATGTATTAACATTAGACCCAAACTCCTCTTTCTTCCAGAGGAAGTTTACTATCACCACCCACCAAGCACCAGCCATGTCCTCCAGGCATTTCCCACAAATCCCGGGGATCGAATAATTACGCACCTTTGACCACACACCCAGGTGGTGCTACACATATATGCCTTGTAACAGCAGCTAATGAATTACTCCCTTTGGCTGCATAAAGAGCAAAGCCAAAGTTGCCCTTGGCATCCACCCTGAGTTCCAGCAGCTACAACTTAAAAATTCTAGCTATTTCAGCCCATGTTTCTTTGTATATTAATGGTAATAGCCCCTTACATCTACCGGACAGTTTGCTGCTTTACAAAATGCTTCTCCATCAAACTTTCTATTTGATTTAAGCAACCACCCATCGAAAAGTATACAGATAATTTTCTGCATTTTAAAAATAATTTAAATTTTTCGTAAAAATAATTCTAACATTTGGTGGCTCAAACTAAAACGTTTGTCTCTAGTGCTCTGAAATGATACCACACTGTAGGACAACCACAGTGCAGAGGAAGGGACAACACACAGCCCTCACGATGTCTTTCATTTTCCGGAGCCAGAACATATCAGCCAGTGTGATGGAGACCGGCTTACCATCAAAACACAGAGCTGAGCGCTGGAAGAGGGAAAGGGTGAAATCAGAGCAGCAGGATCCTCATAATCACCTGGCTGGGATGAAAGGGATAGTGGATGCGCAATCAGCCGCATGATGGGGTAAAATGGCACAGGTGCCATAAAAGTGCCTGGTTTGGGACCTGAGGGCATTTGGATAAGAAATGTTCCCCATAGGCTCATGTATTTGAATACTTGGTCCTCAGTTGGTGACGCCATTAGGGGAAGTTATGGGTGGAAACTTTCTGGAGGAAATATTTCACTGGGAGAAGTTTTAAGAGTTTATAGCTGCCTCCTCTCTCTCTCTTTCTCTCTCTCTCTCTCTCTCTCTCTCTCTCTCTCTCTCTGTGTGTGTGTGTGTGTGTGTGTGCACATGCGCATGTATGCACGCATATGCACACATGTGATCTTGTGCACTTCTTGTATGTAGATGAAATGTGATCTCTCATCTTTCTGTTTCTTCCGACATGCCATGTCTTCCACACCGCAATGGTCTTTACCCATCTGGAATACTAGGTCAAAATAAACACTTACTTTCTTAAGTTACTTTTTGCCATGGTGTTTTATCACAGAAACAGAAAAATAACTAATATAGAGAGAAGGCCTCCTGTGATTTGATGTTGTGCCTAATATCTAAGACTGGGCACAACATACAGACCTTTAGAGTTCTCAAAACCCAACCCTCTACTTGACAAATACTGAAGAAACAAAGCCAGTGAGGAAAATGATTCTGTCCATTGCTCCACAACTAGTTAGTGGCAAATCTGAGAGCTAATTTCATCATTTCTCAAAAGATCATTGCCCAAGATTGCTACGACTCTGAGATATCCAGGTCTGGGCCAAATCTGTTGTTTTGTATACTAATTTAAATATAAAATGAAAATACTAGGCAGGGCTAGGGATGTAGCTCAGGACAGCACTCTCTTGGTATATTCAAGGATCTGTAAAGAAATTCTACATGTGTCTCTATTTTAATCAGCATAGTCATCTTTCAATTCATCTTTGCTCTTGTATGTATCAGTGGTTTATTTCTTGTTATTGATAAACACTTCTATTAAGAATATTTATATATCACAGTTTATGGGGCCGGAAAGATGGATCAGTGGTTAAGAGCACTGGTTTCTCTTTCAGAGGACCCAGGTTCAATTCCCAGCACCCGCATGGCAGCTCACAACTGTCTGTAACTTCAGTTCCAGAGGGTTTGATACCCTCATATAGATACACATGTAGTCAAAACACCAATGTACATAAAATAAAAATAAATCAGAAAAAAAGAATATTTGTATATCACAGTTTATGTATCCAATTCACCTGTTAACTTGGTTTATTTCTACATTGCTAATATTTTAAGTATTCTATTTTTTGTCAACCTATTAACCATATTTTTTCATTATAGAGGTCACTTTTTATGTTTAAAGCATGCTTATTAACTCATCACAGAGATTGCAGCATGTCATGCACTGATTTGTAATAGTCCAATTCCACGTCTTCTTTTCCTGGCATTTGTACTGTTGTCACACATTGTAAATTTATACTTGCTATAAACACAACATTATATTGTTACTTTAAAAGTCATTTTGTCCAAAGAGGTTAAATACTACAGAAATAATTACATGTTTACTATAATGCACAAACCCTTCATCCATCTGTGCAGTATCTCATTTCTCTTCTGTACCATTTTCCTTAGGTCTTAGGGGTTGTTTCACAGGCTCTGTATTGCAGCTCTGCTGGTGATTACATGCTTGGCTGTATTGTTTAAAGATACTTTCCCTGAAGATAGAATTCTTGGTTGGCAGACACTTCTTGTTCTCTAATGCTTACAGTATGCTGTTCTACTGTTCTTGCTTGGATAGTTTCTGAGAGGTCACCTTGCATCAGTTTCTAAGTGTCTTTTTCACACTCATTTTAAACATAAAATTTTTAAATGTGTGTGTGTGTGTGTGTGTGTGTGTGTGTGTGTGTGTGTGTGTGTGTTACTTTTAGAGGCCAGAAGAGGGTGTTGGATCCTTTGGAGCGAGAGTTACAGCCAATTATGAGGTATCTGATATGGGTGCTGAAAACCAAATTTAGATTCTCTGCAAGAACAATGGACACTCTGAACCCCTGAGCCTTGTCTCTAGCCCCTTGCAAAGCTTTGAAAAGCTTTTCATTATCACTGCTTTTGAGCAATTCTACAATGATATTCTTTTGCAGAGTTTTTCCCTGAAATATTTTTTAGCTGATGTGGGATTCCCCTCTGTATGCTATAAATATGTTTTATTACCATTGGTTAATAAAGAAGCTGCTTTGGCGTATGACAAGGCAGAATATCAGTAGGTGGGAAAACTAAACTGAATGCAAGGAGAAAGAAGGCAGAGTCAGACAGAAACCATGTAGCTGACAAAGGAGAAAGATGCTAGAACATTACCAGTAAACCATAGTCTCATGGCGATACATAGATTAATAGAAAGGTGTTAATTTAAGATGTAAGAGCTAGCTAGGAATACACCTGAGCCACTGACCAGTGTTGTAATTAATATAATTTCTGTGTGACTAGGAAACAAAAACGTAGTCTGTTTACAGTATGCATTAGGTTTATTAAATGTCTTAGATCTGTTTCAGACATTCCATCTAATGTGGGAAATACTTTCCCATTATTTCTTCAAATGTGTTCACATTTACTTTCTCCTTTGTAGCTCCAATTGCATACTTACTGGATTGTATGAAGTCATGTTGATACTTCCTTCTTTTTTCATAGTTTTTTTTGTGTATTTGTTTGTCTGATTCATTTCTAATCACTTCTATTATGCTTGCACGCTCATTAATTTACTCTCTTATGACATCCAATCTTCTATCCATTCAACACAACACATCTTTTGTCATGGACTTTATTGTTTAAGTTCTGCCTGATTTAGGTTTTTGCATTTGCATGTATCTTCAACATGTTTGACTCAACTTTAACTAGCCAGTCTAATTTTTTTTTGCATAAGAGATATTGGTAGAGGGAGACAAGGTGGTTCAGTTGACAAGATGCCCACCATACAAACATGAGGATCTGAATTCAGATCACCAGCACTCACATAAAGATCCTGACATAGTGTCTGTATCCATAAGCCCAGAATTGGGGTAGGATACAGAAAGCCATTTGTAAGACTCTCCTTTATTTCCCATCTATCAGAGATCACTGCTTTTCATTACCTGATCATCAGTTTTGTGAAAATGATTATTTCATATATGTTGTCTGTTTGTAGAAAATTCCAAAGTTGTTTCAAGGAATGGTATATCCAGTCTCTCTTCTTACACCCTAACCAGAAGCAGATTAACTCTAATATACTTGTGTGTGTGTGTGTGTGTTCATGTGTGCTGTATGCACATGCATAGGGTTATACACCTATACGCATGCTAGAGAAGAAAACTGAGTGTCCAGCTCTGTCCCTTTTTCTCTGCCTTACCCCCTTGAGATAGGTTATTTCACTCAATTATAACCTAGCCTGGTGTTAACAAAGATCCAGAAACACCCTATCTCTGACACCCACATCTCTTGGGCAATAGGGGTATACTGCTATGTACTACTTTTTTTCTGGGTTCTGAGATCCAAAGTCAGAATTATATGCATGTACAGAAAGTGTTCTTAAACACTGAGTTATCTCTCCATCTCTCTCTCTAAGAGACTTTTGAACCCATGACTTTTCCATTGCCTTCCAACTATTCACTATTTAAATTTCTACTCTATAGTAAATATGTCATTGTGAATTTCCATTATAAGTACACCTTTAACAACAGAATCATGTTCTCCTAACCCAAAGTGGATGCAAACACTGTTATAAAGACTACATTTGATATATATGAATAGCTCAATTAGAGCAACTTTTTTCTTGTGGGGTTTTGTTTTTTTATTTCTTTGTTTTGCATGTATGCATGCTTTGCCTGCAAATATGCAAGTCCTGGTGCCCACTGAGATCAGAAGAAGGCATCAGATTCCCCGAAGCTATAGTTGCAGATGGCTGTGAGCCACCATGTGAACTGGAGTCCTCTGCAAGAGACAGGGTCTTGCTATGGTGTCCGAAATGGCTTCAAACTCACCCTCCTCCACCCTCGTATGCCTCCAGGCTGCTCTATCTTGTCCAGCAAGAAATGGCTTTTTACGTGGGTTTTAGAAATCCAGACAAAGCTTTAGCTATCACCCCATCGCCTCAGCCCCATGTAATCATTCTTTTTACTGTTACAGTAATTGTGTAGTGACTCTTTGGTCTTCTAGTAACAGTATTTTGGAATTTATCAACCAATTTGGCACACTTTTGCTTACAAATGGATTTTGTTTATTAATTTTGAAGATTTGAAATTTCTGTAACAAAAAATTTTACTGGACACTTTCATTCTCATTGTGTTTTAGCATTTGATAAAACTGTATTTTCAATAAGCTTCACTATGAAATGTTACATTGCCTTTTAAAAGTATATCTAAAATGAAGCTTAATTATTCTAAATAGAGCTAATGATTCTCCCAATATTACCATAATCTGCGTGTAATGTCAAATTGAACATTCATCCTTTTTCCTCTAAGTACAAGATAATATATTTTATTGTGTACTTTTTGTACAATTAAATATTGCCATTTTCAAACTCAGAAAAAGTTCTATTCTTATCACTTTGCTTCAAAACCGTGAACTACAGTAAAAAAAAAAAATACAGTAGCCATCCTAATATGGTAAAATCAATCTGGCCATCTCATATCACAAAATCAAATAAGAAAATAATAAGCAATGAATTGAAAACTTATGAACGCATTCTTGGCCTCTGGGTATGCTCATCACATCACCTCCAAGCCTGTATGTTTCTTGGATTCTTAATTTTATTTATTCATGTGTGCATGCAAAAGTGATTGCATTCATTGCCACAGCAGATCAGAGGACAACTTGCAGGACTTGTTTTTTTTCTTTCCATCGTGGGTGTTCTGGGAATCAAACTCAAATCATGAGCCTTGATGACAAGCACACTTACCTGCTGAGCTATCCTGCTGACCCATGTCTCTCACATTATGCATAGCAGGCGGCCTGTAGTTGTGATATTTGCAGTAACTCCTCAGAATGCTTGTCACCCACTCCCACTTTCCAGCACAGTCTATTGCAGTATTACACACTTCCCACAAAGTACTAACACAACTGTATTACTTGCCTTTTAGGAGATTTTTTTTTAATTTAATTCAAATGATTTTTCCACTTTTCTTTTGGTTTCTTGTTTATAAAGACACTGCTGAATTTGGAATAATTTGAGAATTTCACAGTGCTTTCTGATCACTTTCTGCTGCCAATTCTAGTTTAAACTCATTTTGTACAGAAGCAGCGTGTGGCATGGAACTTTGATTCTTTGCAATCTGCTGAGCTTTGCTCTATGGTCCAGAAGCAGGTTCATTTCAGAGGCATCTCCCCTTGTCCTATGATGGCGAGTAGAGCGTTCTATAAATAAAGCCAGTCACTGTTGCTGGTTGTGGAGGCGCCCTGTAGTTCCAGGCGACTTTAGCCTTGGTCATAGTTTGTCTATGTGTTCTTTTGGTTACCAAGTGAGAAGAACTGAGAGCTGAAATTGTGAACTTGTTTCTCTGTTCTGTTTTTTTTTCATATACTTTAAAATTTTGCTGTTAATTAAGTACCTCCCCATTATGAGCTTTCCTAGGTATATTACCTTTCTAAAATAGGTGGCTTTGTCTCCAAAAAAATCATATTCTGCTGTTAAATAATAAAATTTACCATCAGTCATATGAATTTAGGAAATGTTTTGCAAAATATATATAGTAAGTGGTTCCCTAAATTCTGTTTCATTGGAATAATTCTCAACAGGCATTGTGTTTAGATTGTGTTTGGGAATCTGTGTGTGTGTGTGTGTGTGTGTGTGTGTGTGTGTGTGTGTGTGTGTGTGTGTGTGTGTGTGTGTGTGTGTGTTTCTGTTTCTCCCTCTCTCCCTCCCTCTTATAAAACAAGGTTTTATATTAAATAGTGAACTCATAAGTTAAGTATTAGCATAAAAACTAATCTGAAGGTGGCTGCATACACCACAATGAATTAAGACACAAATTATCAGTGGGTGTGATGCCTTTGGTCCCAGCTCTCAGGAGGCAGTAGTAAAGCTCAATTGTATTTGAGGCTAACCTGGTCTAGGTGGCAAGTCATCTCAGGAGGCAGGAGTAAGGCTCTGTGGATTTGAGGCTAACCTGGTCTAGGTGGCATGTTCCAGGTAGCCAGGTCTACACAATGAGACCCTAACACAGTTCCCATGAGGCCTGTGGGTTTGAGACTTGTTTAAGTACATCCATCTGTACAGCTGACTTTTCTCAAAGGAAAAATGGTTCTGAAGGGAAGAAGCAGTGAAACCAGACCTAAGCTTAAAATGGAAGCCAAAGCTATTTTACTTAGGTATGGAACTGAAACAAGAAAGTTAGGAAAAACTAGGAAAGATAATGAGAGGACCCAAGACAAAGAGGGAGAGAGGATACATACGGTCCAGGAAAGGGTCCAAGAAACCAAGTGAGGGTTCTAGTGAAGTGCTCTGTAACTTTCATATGTTATCTCCAGCCTTATATTTCACACACTTCTGGCTCTACTGAAGTCCCCATCTACAGAGTGGGACTGACAAATATACTAGGTATCAGGGGTTATGTAAACAATCTTCAGTGTGTTCCGTGGCCTAATTTACTGTCATAAACATTGTGGGAAGCAGAACTTTCTATGGCAGCTTGGTGTGGATATTCTCACTGTCAGCAGGGAAAATTCATTGCCCCCCTTGCAATGCTGAGACTCCACCCGCATTTACCAAGACAGATGACTTGGTGACAGACACTCCTAGCTGAAAGTTAATATTTAACCCAGTCAGATGAAACAGGAGAACGTCGGAATTGTGCCCCTGGGGCAGTCCTGTGGTCCTTCAATCCAAAAACTGTCTCCAAGGAAGATCCACAGAATGAGTCCTGACGGGCCAGGATGTAGCGTCCAACATCAGCACCAGAGGTCAGGGAAGCATCCCATCACCCTGGCCTCCCTCAACAAACCCTGCTTTCCCTGTCATCCATGAATGGATTAAAAGCTCTTTGCAACGTACTTCTTGGGTCATGACTATTTCTTGGGCTAACGAATTCCAGAAGTGTGTTCACTTTGCAGAGCTGAAATTTTATCTACCTTTTATTTATTCTAGACGGAGCATCCTGAATATCTAATATTTGTGTTTGTTAAACAAGCCTCAGTTTATCCCTCTCTGCCCTGTCATGACCTGATAAAGCGTGGTTCTGTCCAAACACAAACTGGGCTCTTCAGATAAAAGGTCCTTTGTTTGAGACCCCTCTCTCACCACTTCCCAGCCTCTTCATTGTCTTTGTGGTTAAGAACCCAAAAGCAGATCTTAATGTCAGAAGCTGATAGCCTTCTCCTAGCCACAGCTACCACACTCTTTCCCATTCCTCCACAGGGATGAGGGCTACATGTCACAGAAGCTGTTTGATGGTAACGGTGCTTTGGCTGTGAGGGGCACAAGAATTTTCTCCTGAACCCAAAAGTTTTTCTTTAACCTATGATAACATTTCACATTTAGCCAATGCCTTCTGTGTTATTACTTCGTATTATTCTAAGCAAATGCTATAAGAAACATCTATCAGAGGGGGAAACTCAAGCAACAAAACTAGCAAGTCTATGAACGTTATCTTTCAAATTAACTCCTGCTGAGATGGGACACCAGCCTGGGTCAATGATCTTGTCACAGACCAGGACATATCTGCAATTACACTTTTGCAACGTCCTTTGGAGCCTTTGTTTAGATGCAGCTCATAGGAAAACCAACTGCTATGCAATTGTACTCCACTTTTGTCCCCCCACCCCCGCAATACAGTTTATAAAAAGAATACATATTTTGGAGTTCATATTTCAATGTGGTTTCTAAAGATATGAACCATTTTGTAAAAGTCTCCCTTCAAATAAGTGACTGTTGAAGGTAAGCTCTTTTTCGCCCGCCCTACGTGACCAACCCCAACAGCAACATTCCCAGGAATTGGGCATGAACAGGCTGAACATTGTGAATAATATAGCAGTTCCTTAAGGTGTGGTCCATAGCCTTAAAAATCGCTGTGTAAATGAAAACAGAATTCAGATGTAACATGACAACTGTTAGGTGGTGAACAAGGTTTATAAGGATTTAGAGGAGTTTGGGCTGAAGCAGCCTGAGATGTCACCATAGGGGAAGTGCTCATCTTAAAGGGACTGACAAAGCTGGAAGTGTAAGGACCTTCACGGTGTGGCTGTTCATACATTCGACCAGGAACTGTTGGTTGAAGCAGTGGTAGTTCTACTATTCCCATGTATTGCTTTGAACAAATTATTTAACCTCTTTAATCCCCCTGCCTCATGGCATCTTTGGCTCTGGTTCAAATGGATGCTCTGAGTCCATGCATGGACATTCATCCTTCAGCCAACTCACCAAACTACAGAAAGCAAGGACACATAGTATGTTTGACAGTCAGCAGATCACCTTTTAATATTCCCTTTATGTTTATATTGGAATTTCTCTCCGAGATAACTATCATCTCTTCCTTCATTTGTTTCATACGTTGAAACGGAGATTTAATCTAGAAAGGAAAGAATAGAATATCACTTAAAGTATTATCCGCATTTAATAGAACACCTCATAGTGGGATTTTGCTGGGATTTTGGCAAACTTTATCAAGACTTTGGTAGTCTTAAAAAAAAGAATTTTTCTAGTTTGTTTTATTATATTTTCAAATTTCTCTTCTAGTGATGCTCCCCAGTGCTTATATTCAGAATGAGACTTTCCAATAACCTCATCTTTTTCAAAAGTCTTTTTTTGATAATTTCATAAATATAGACAATGTTTTAGGTGGTATTCACACTGACTCATTCCTGATACCTTCCCAGCTTCACATCTTCTTTCTTCCTTTTTGAGTCATTAATTCTTTTCTAATTCATTACATAAAATTAGTGCTATCCATATCCATATGGGTGTGGGATCATCCACCAAGCACAGGAAACCTAGTAGGAGACACACCCTTAAAAAAAAAAGATTCCCCTACTCCTGGAAGCCATCCACTGTCGACTGTTCCTCAGCTAGGGAAGGGGCCTCATGAGCCACCCCACACCCATGCTGTCCTAGTCAACTCTAACTGTCAACTGTACAGTGCCTAGAATCACCTGAGAAGACAATCTGATTGTAGGGTTGCCTAGACCAGACTGGTCTGTGGTCACGTCTGTGGCTGACTGTCTTAACTGTTAATTAATGTAGGAAGGCAAGTCAACACCCTCTAGCTGGATTTACTGCTTCCTAAAAGAGGGCTATTTGGGAAAACAGGAGACTCCATATGATATGCCTTTATCAAGTAATCTCATCTTTCATTCTTACGCAGTAATTTAAATCAAAATTTCCTGGGAAGCCTTCAGAAGCGGGGAAAGGACTAGGTTGCCAAAAGAACTGAAAACAGCAACGACAATAAAGCAACCTTTAAGCTCGAAAACGGAATGGACCTCAGATGGTTTTTAATAGTGTAGTGCTTCCCAGCCTTCCTAATGCTGGGATCCTTTAATATAGTCCCTCATGTTGTGGCGACCCCAACCATAAAATTATTTTCAGAAAAAATTATTTTCATTGCTAATTCATGACTATAATTTGCTACTGTTGTGAATGATCATGTAAATATCTAATATGCAGGATATGTGGTATGAGACCCCTGTGAAAAAGTCATTCGAATTCCCAAAAGGGTCACGACTTACAGGTTTAGAGAGATGTTAAAAGAGCAAGCCAGACTCCACGACACAAGAACAGGTGATAGTTTTACAATGATAAAGAGTTCACGGAAATCAAAGAATCTAGCACAAACAAGTTCAGAAAAAACTTGCAGAGGATAAATAAGACCGAGGGGGGGGGAGGCAGAAAGAGAGAGAGAGAGAGAGAGAGAGAGAGAGAGAGAGAGAGATCATTATGAGCACATAAGTGCTTCATTTTTCTCCAAATATATTATTTAGCCAGATAACTAATAACGTTATATTGATAAATGATATATTAGGAGCCAGATAAGGTGGCATATGCCTGTAATTCTAGCATTTGCAAATCTGAGACAGGAGGATTGTTGTGACTGTGAACCACTGAGTTATATAGTGAATACCCAGCCAGTCAGGGCTATATAGCAAAAAAGACATAGAAAGTCAGAAATAAAACGCTGTGCTTTAACTCTCCAGGTGTCTTTACCTTGTCACATAATCATAGGGCATGAGTGGTTAAAACCGGAAATGACGCACATGAGCGATTTTCAAACAGTATTTCACTGGGGACTAACATGTGATAGAGTGTTCTCCAAGCTCCAAATGGAAGCTGAGCCGACCGAGCTTCAGTCCGGTGTCTGATTTAACCAGAAAATTGCTTCCTTTAATGCTTTTGTGCTGGGTTCTGTATAAATCCCCCTTGTAAAGGAGATAGACACTAGCAACGAGGCTGAGGCGTGCAGAGCTGATATGAATGTGCCCCATTAGGACTGTCATTTACAGTATGTGTTCATCGCGTGTATAAAATTAATGAGTGCTGCACAAAGGGGCAGAAAAACAGGGCTGGCTGTGTAGAACTTCAGCCTCCTCTCGATTGTCCCAGGCATCTTGGATGAGACCCAAGCTCGCAGTTGAGCAGAACAAAAGCCCCGTGGTAAACCAGATTCCCTCGCCTTCCAAGGGTTTATCCTCCATCTGGTGTTCCTTAAGCATGCTCCTTGGGAATCTCACCCAGCTTCCCAAACAGCTTACTCTGGGACCACATATGGTATCCTTCCTGAAGGGGCCTCTTGTAGATTCAGTTTTCTCCATCTTATTATATTTCCATCGCTGTTTTAGCACCTCATCTAGATGAATATCCTGGGCAGCTACTCAGCTGGCCAGCCCCATCATCTGGCTCTGGGTATTTCATGTAAATGTGTGATAACCACCGGTGGAAATCAGGCCTTATTTGTAACCGAGGAAACCAAGTTCTAGAAGGCAAATGACTTAACCAAGGCTATGTGCTCTCCCACTGTGTTCAACATTCCCATCAAGCTAACAGTGCTACTTGAGTGTCTTTCTCCTCTCAAAGAGATGTCAGCTACCTTGGTGAAAGGACCATTGTTTATATTCTTTCCCTAACTCCCACAATCTTAAGAATAAAACAGGCATTTAGTAAGTGCTTTCTGGAAAATGTTTTTAAGATAGTTTTTCAAGTGGTATGTGTGTGTGTAAATGTGTGAGCATATATATATATATACACACACATATATATGTGTGTGTGTATATATATATAGTGTGTGTGTGTGTTTGTGTGAATGTGTGTGGCATTATGTGAAGCTTATGTGTGCTTGTGTGTTTGCGTATGTGTGGTATTTGTGTGTATGTAGCATGCATGTGTGTGTTGGTGTTGTATGTTTGTATGGATCTTTCCACATATGTGTATGTGGTGTGAGTTTGTGGCATGTATGTCTTTGGTATATGTATATGTGGTGAGTGTGTATTATAGTGTGTGTTGGTGAGGTATGTGTATTTACACATTTATGTGTATGTGGTGTGTGTTAGTGTGTGCAGTTTTTTGTGTGTGGTGTGTATATGGTATGTGTATATACATATGCATGTATGTATGTAGTGTGTGTATGTGGTATGTGTGTATGTGATGTGTATAGCATGTGTGTATAGTCTGTATGTGGGGGTTTTGTGTTTGTGTGTTTGTGTGTGTGATAGCCCAACAAGTATGCTGTACCAATTAAAGAAAGAAACAGGAAAAATATTTTTAAATTATATATCAGACTACCGTAGAAACAAAAACTACAAAGTCATCTAAAATTCCAGCAAAGGTAATAGATGTTCTGGTTGAGAAATTCTGACTGGTTTCTACCTTGGTGGTGCTCATCAGCCACGGGTGCCAAGCAACGCTCAGGTACTTTACCAAGGAAAAAGAAACCCCAAGAGTTTTGATGAACCAGGCTTTGCTCAAGGATGGATTAGAGTCAAGTCCCAAATTTACAACCACTTCTCCCCGAGGGATACTGCTGAGGTTTGGGATGTACAAGTGGCTGGTTACAGAAATAAAAGCCTTTTCCTGTTAGCAGGGATTAAGGGAGGGGACTAATTGGAGAGGGGTGCGAGGGAGCTGCGGATGGTGAAGAATGTGGACGGTAACGTGTGCTGAGTGATGGTTGGACAGATGTGTCTAATTGCCAAAACTCTTGCAGCTGATCATTGGAAATCTGTGTGTTACGCTGAATATAAAGTGTGTGGCCAATAAATATAAAAAGATGGTAGGGAAAGAGGGATGCGGATAGCAATTGCAAGGTTGTCTTTAGACTTCTGGACAAGGGGGAAAGTCTAGGGCTACCTGGAGTTCCTTAATTTATATTTCACTGCACATTCAGCATATAGCACTTTGTACTTTAGTTACATGTCCCTGTGTGTGAATATTATCATTCTAAATTTACAATGAGTCATTTAAATAAGAGAAAACTTGTGTATTTAAAGAGGGGTTGTGAGAAAGGAAGCCTCTGAAATGTGGACACACCTACTAGACCTGGGCTCCACCATCTGATGCTACATTGTGTCCAGTTGTGGTTTCTGTGATAGTCTCCATTTACTGTTAAGAGAGGCTTCTTTGATGGGGGTTCTTAGCTACATATACCTGTGGGTATAATGTGAAGATTTAGAATGGAGTAAGGAATTATACTAGCCTAATAAAGTGGTGGCAATAGGTTCTTTTATAAAGTCTTCATTAACCCCAGGAAGCTGGCTGGGTTACCTGTACCAGGAATGCTTTTCCTCCTATTGAATATGTCTTAAGTCCAATTAGATAGCTGTTGGTCGCCACCAATATGTGAACATCATTTATTGCCTCTGTATGCATATCTTGCTATAATAGGAATTGCCTTGATTCATAACTGTTACAGTTAGGTAAGACAATTTAATTGCTTCCTACTCTTGGCAACTTTCATAATATTTTCTGGAACCATGGAAGCTAGACTGCAGAAAAGAGGGTTTCAGATTAGGTCCAGCCTGATCTAACCAAGTCTTCTGTCTTAAGTGAGAGGTCTTCAGCAATAGAGCCCATCCTGAACTCACAAGAGGAAATTAAGGGCTAGGTCAATAATCTGTACGACAATGCTCTCTGTAGAAGCACAGACTACCTAAAACCCCAATACCACATAAGAGAAACTTCTTTTCAAATGGTTGGTCTAGGTAATCCAAGTGACTCACAAAATCATATAAATAATTTATATATTTTTATTTAAAAATTTATTGTTTGAGAATTTCATACATTCATATAAGGTGTTTTGGTAAAATTAGATAGAATGCTTTGGCTGTAATTCAGATTAAAGTAGAAGACAACCCACAAGTAAGTGACTGTCACCACAAGGGTAATGACTCTGAGTCTTGGGAGGTGGCAATAGAAATGAGCAACAGTGAGAAGTGAACTTCAGGGGTGTCACCTACGAAACCTGCTAATGCGCAGATACATAGAGCCCTTGATCCAGAGCTCAGTTCCCTGCGAAGTCTAACATACTGCCTCCATAGCCTTCCTGCTACTTAGCTAATTTCTTTTCTTGTTTTCATTCCTCTGTTATATCCTAAGTACATTCCTCCACTCCTCTTTTTCATTCCTCTGCTTTTCCTTTGTATTCTCTGGTGTCTGACACATTTTCTTTTCCTTTGTATATTTCTCCCTTAGATTTTGAAGCAGGGCCACACCACTTCCACTGCATTGATCCTCGAATTTTTATCTCCAAGCCACTTTCTTAATAAGGGCATTAAGTATAATTAGACCTCATTGTTTGCCTGGCATCATCGTGCTTCAAACTCAACACGTGTTAAAGAGAACTAAATACTCTCTTCCTTTTTCTGTGTGTTCCCTTTCTTTTCTCACCTCCCAATATTTAGTAAACCACACTGCCCTAACTTTAGGACCTTAATATGTTCACACATTTTCTAAGCATCCATCTCCATTGTCACTTTCTTAATTTAGATACTCTTCTCTCATACACAGATTGTGATACATACACACATACACATACACATACTAAATATATATAAGGAGACTATATCTATATAGAGAGAGATACAGAGAGACAGAGATATATATAGAGATAAAATCTCTTTAAGTCTAGGCTCTAAATTGTCTCTTGGGTGCAATGCTATAACACTATTATTTTAGATCTGGAATATCCCCCCAACGTCTCATCTATTGACGATTTGGTTCCCCACCCAAGGCGTCATAGAGAAACAGTGGAACTAATGGGTGAAAGTCAGGTCATCCAGGCTGTCCTTGAAGAGGTTATTATAACCCAGCTCTGCTCTTTGGTTGCCATGACAGAATCAGCTTTCACTATAGTGTGTTGTTTATCATACACTCAAAATTGACCATGACTAACCGAGCATGGACTGGACCTTCAAAATCATGAGCCTATATATATATTAAAAGTTTATTACCACTGGAATTTTCTTGTAGCAATGGAAAGATGAGTAACGCAGTTTTCTATGTATCTATTAGCTCTTATTTTTTCTACTTAAAAATTTCCACCAGTTACATTGCTGAGACAACACAGATACACACACACACACACACACACACACACACACACACACACACACACACACACGGATGCACCACACACACCTTATTTGTCATCAAGACTCTTTAGGTTCTGTCCCCTGTTTAAAGCATTCACCACGTCTTCAAATGTATTATTCAATTCTCCAGGTTTCCCACGCTATTCTACATCAATGAATCTCATTCCTCTCCTGAGAGGTCTTCTCTCATTCTCACAGATGTGATCAAATTTCAACCCACTTCTAAATATTCCTTTCTGTCTTCCTCACTCTGCTAAATTTGCTAGAGTGTGATACAAGGTCATTGTCAGTTGTTTTGCTTTGCTTTTTCCTTGTTGTTGCTGCTGTTCTTATTTTGTCAAATTCCCACAGATTCCCTCCCTTCTTCTAGTCCCCTTATAGAACATTCTGATAGATTTCTAGACGATGACAAAATATGGTTCCTATACTTTCGCTTTGGTGTGTTTCAATTTATGTAAATGATATGGTGCTGTGTTTTTCAGTTTGGAAAAGTTAATCATAGGTCTTTCTAATGTATCCACCACACTGCCTTGTGCTCAGCATGTTGTTTGTAACAGAGTACTTAAAATCTTCTAAGAAGAACACAGCCTCCACATTTTATCCACATATTCTCTGTATTGTGCACAATCAAAATGATGTCTTTAGCTCGGTGACACCATGATTAAGGTAACAATGACCATGCCCACTGATGTCTTTATTTAGTAAATTAACAGTAGTTCATTAGGCTAAGACTCTGTGTGTGTGTGTGTGCATATATATATTCAGAAAGGCTGATCAAAATTGGAATCTCATTTTTCAAATCAAATCTGTTACGTTTCCCTCCGTGCTGATTAATAAACTCAAGTTTTTGCACCTGCAGGGCAGTAACCCCCACAAGGCATCTGTTCTCTGTTTGACATCTCCTTCATTTTATTAGTGGCTTATGGACAAAATCACTTGACTTCAACTTTTTCAAGTTTAAGTTATTTGGATTCACAAGCGTATTTTTTTTCTCCCTGTTATAAATCAATGAGCCCAGTTAAGATTAACGGCCTGCACGTGAGCTTCAAAAGGGTCTCTGAACCAGACACAGTTGAAAGAAGGACATAATTCCATAACACTAAGTACAAGCTGATCAAAGTTATCAGATCTGGTTACTCAATGCTGTACTTCCTCATTGTCATACAATCTGATTTCAAGTAGCCAGTATCTAAAACACATATTAGTAAACCCCAAACATTTCTCCACTGGGGGCGGGGGTAGAAACCATTTATGTCCTAACTGGTCGAAATCTGTGTTTAGACAGTTATAAACAAAACTCTGAGCTGAAAATCTCTCGGGCTAATTTGTGAAATCCCATATGTTTAGGAATTAAAACACAAAGGAGCAAAACACAGCTAATGAGACATTTCAAACAAGAACATTTCCTACACGCACAGAATCATGGCATGCTAGACACAAAAAGAATAATAAATCCTTAAATGTTATATAGTGAGGATAGAAGCTGTTCAGCTCCATGAAATGTTAATAAGATATCAAATCACATTTATGGAAGAACGGGTGAGACAGAGGAGATGGGTTTTAGTCATAGTAGCACCCATATATCTGATATAAGGGTTATCTCAGGCTGGAGAGATGTCTCCATGGTTAAGAGCACTGCCTGCTCTTCCAAAGGTGCTGAGCTCAATTCCCAGCAACCACATGATGGCTCACAACCATCTGTAATGAAATCTTGTGCCCTCTTGAGGAAGAGACCAGGTCAATCATTCCCATCAACTTAGACCATGAAACCCAATATGAACAAGTTCAACAGAACCACCATATATGGGCTGCCCGTGCATGCTTCAGCATTGCCAGGGCATAAATTTCATTCAATATTTATATAATATATATGAATATCATATGTATATGAAAATATATACATATACTTAAGCTTTTATGTAAGAACTCATTTGAAAGAATTTCTACTTCTTGACAGCAAATTGAAATACTACAATCTATCTCAGTCTTTCACACCCTTGAAGCCCCTCAATGGCATTCTTGATGAGTAACATACCAGTATCTACAGGAACCTTGCTGTAGCTGTGAGCACACCATCCTCCAGTAGATATCCTCCATGTTCAATATCTCAAATTTTTGCATAGTACCTCTTTTCCAGAGTGTCAAGTTTTACCCCCAAGTATCATCGCAGCCCAAGTCAGCTAACCTCTCTCTGTGACCTCCCTTCTCCCTCTGTGACTTCTGGATTTTAAGTAAACTATGAATGTTAGTCTTAAGTGTACTAACCAGACATAGGCTCTTAGAACACATAGCATTCCTAATCATTGTGGAAGCTTATTCTCCTTAGGCTAGTCACTGCCTTATCTTTGTCTCCCTATTACCTTAAAAATTAACTGTTTTATTTCTATTTCTTCTGCTTATAGAAATGTGTGTCTCAAAGGCATGGATGATGTCTGTCTCAATTTGGTATCCCAGAGCATGAGCCTCACAGATGGTAGGCACTCACCTGATACTGGCCAGTAGTTTAATTCAAAGCAAATTCTATCTTGTCCTAATATGCAAGATGAAAACCAAAAGAAAAGATAAAAGGCAGGAAAAATATTTGATCTGAATTATTTGCCTTAGACAAGTCTCTCAGCCCAAACACAAATCTTTCTGAATCCAAATTCTGAACACTATGAAATTCTACATTTTCCCCCAAGGCATAGAAAAGTCAAGAAAATAACCTTGGGGAAATGATGTAGGAAAGACTTTAAAGATACGTTCCTGCCGTACACACTAAGCCAAGAATGGAAAGGCAAATGCAAACCTAACCGTACATCTTTTCTGCAAAGAGCCAGATCTCTGACTGAGCACTGTCAGGGAACAGGATGTTTGGGCATCTGTGGGTAGGAAGTGCCAGTGCCATGCACTGCTGGAACCAGCAGGCTTATTTGGGGAATGAGAGTCATATACCAAGACAGGTGGGAAAACAGAGGAATGTCCAACTCCTAGGAAACCTTGTTGAAAGAAAAAGTACAGCGACGCAGTTGTTTGTGGGCAGTGAAACTGAGGAAACTAGAAAGGAAGTCAGATTTTTTTTAAGTTCCAAGTAGCAAATCTTGGGGAGAGAAAAAGAGGTGGGGAAAGGTGTGAGTTTTGTTTAAAAAAAAATTGAAGCTAAAGAAACAAATTCTACCCAAGAAAAGCTATATCACTTTCTCCATCATGAAAATCTTGGCAGTTGAAAGTATCAGAAAACGAAATCTCAATTCAGTCCATGGTAAATTTGAAATTCTGGATCCACGAGACAAACTTTGTACATGAAATCACATACCTAAAATCACACACCTATGTGTGCATATTCCCATTTAATTTGAAAATAAAACGGACTTCTGGAACTACATGAAAACGTTCTCAAGGTCAGCAACCATCAGTTGGAGGCCGGAAGTGCACAGCGTGTTTGCAGAAGCAGAGTGTGACTCTCACAAAACTGTCCCCTTCTTGTTACTCCTTTCATTGATGTCATGTCCTCACTTGCCATCTGTGTATGGCTATGGAGTATGCAACCCAGTCCAACCTGACTGCTGAGTATCAGGGATCCAGCTGCCCACTCGGTGCCTGCATGCAGATCCACAAAGCGCTAAAGTGGACAGGTGCAAGATGAACTTTGGTTTCTCCTGCATCCTCATCATCTTCCACTGTTCCTCAACAACTATACAAGCAAAAGTCTAGGAGTCATTGTGAATACGTACCACTGTCACATCAATGTCGCGCCTGGTCCTAGGTTTCACCAGCCCTCATGAGGCCCTCCGTTCTGTCCACTTCATTTTCCTGCCCCTGCCTTCTTGTCCTTTAGCGGCCACCTTAGTCCACCCTGACTGCAGAACCGATGTCCATGTCAGTGGCCTGCCTTCACCTCGCCACAGCCAGTCTTCAAATCAAGCTCATCGCCCTCGCTAGTCCTTTCCCATGGTTCATTGGGTAAAGACAAGAATCTGTTTCCTATCTTGGAGCACTTGTAAGCCCAACCCCTCGCAACCGTCTGGCTTCGGAAAGCATCACCCCTTCTTGTTCTAACTTTCCACACTTTCAGTTGCTCAGAGCCCCTTGCTTTATCCTCTGCCTGAGTCACTGCTTCTGTTTCGAGTTCTCTGCTGGGCTGACTTAGTCTTACTCTCCATATCTCAGCGCTGACGTAGTTAGCTTTCTTAGGGAAGCTTCCATCCCTTAGGATAGAGTGGACTCCCTATGTTCATGTATCTCCGTATCCCTTCCTTCACAGCACTCTGGCGGTGGTGCTCTCTTACTTGAGTATGTGTACTTTAGGTTCAAATCGGTCTAGACTTCTAGACGAGAACCTTCATGGACACAGTGACCACTGTGTATCTTGTCGCCAACTTTTACCCCAGATGTGATAATGCCCAACCTGTAGGCATTTAATTAGCTTCTTTTCTACTATTTGAATAAATTAGTGAAAATTGAATTTCAGACTTCAATGTGTGAGAAAACTAGCAGGTAAGTATCCATTTATCAATTCGTACAGCATCAGTGTTCAGATATAACCCAGATGGATGACTTCATAGTTTGTAGGCAGAAGCGCCTCTTAGTTCACTCAGCAATAGTTTGTTTTATATAAACTAACTACACCCTCTGTCCCACTGAGGCTGTGTGGCATTCTGGCTTGATTAACTCTTTGCTGTCTTTTCCATTCATTTGTTTAGCTACAATGGAGTCCAAATGTGGGTGAATGTAGAGTATGATGTAACTTAGCTCATTGTCTACTTGTACCTTAGCTTAGAGACAGTGGTTGCCTTGACCTGGAGGAAATGGAAGAATATCAGGCTATCTCTTCCTGCATTAATATGACACCTCCACCACCAGCCAGTCTACTCACATTTCAACCTCACAATGATAACATGACTGACCCGGAAGAGACGGAAGTGCCTATGAAGGTGGGAGGTCAGCCTTGAGTTGGCCAGGCTCTCATCTGGTCACAAGTCAAGATGTATTGCTTGTCACCTGTGTGATGAGCCACCCCTCAGTGAGGATTTCTCCTTCACACCACGACAAATTCAAAAAAAGAACTTTGGCCTCATCTTTCTGCTTTTTGATCAGTGCAATTTTGAACAACTTCTGAAGTAAGCAGAATATAAACAGGGTTGCCTGGTGACTCTCTCATGTCCATGAGAATTGAAAGCCTCAACTGTCTGGGCTGAGCTGAGATAAGAACTCACAAAATGCATGAAAAGATCCAAATGACTCGTGTCTGCAAATAGATCCCAAAATATTTCTTATGCTCTTTTGGTATGTCTCGTTCTGATTGAACCAGGAAATCCAGATGTTAGGAGGGGGGAAAATACCACCAAACAATTCGTCTGACAATTTTACAAAAACAAAAGAGAAATTAGATCATTCATTTCTCAAAATTCCTGCATGCCTACTCCAGTCTAAAGTGGCTCTGCTTATCTGAACTTATACAACCATCGTGCTCGGTGCCAAATCCCCTTTCTACAAGAGAGCGCTATGTTTGCACTCTTTGCAATATTAACAAATATGGTGAAGCCCTTCTGAATTTTTAGGTCATTGCTACATGCCTCGTATCACTGGAGTTCTTCAAAATCAGCCCAGCCATGAGGGCATGTTTTATTACTATATTTATACCATAATTGAGGAAGCTGAGTCTCGGAGACATTCACTTGACAGAGCGTATTATTTTTATACTAAAGCCTTCAAAACCAAATCCTGCCCTCTTCATATTACCGCACCCAACTTTTCTACCACTCCCTTTTCCTTTTTCCTTTTCAAATTCCACCTTTTAAAAATTGAAATATATTCTTCAGTTCTACATGTACATACATATACACATATATACATAAATTAAAAGCATTTTTCTGGAGATATTTGTATTCTCATATTCATTGCAGCATTGTTTATAGTAGACAAATAGAGGAATGTCCTAAGTATCTAGTGACAGATGAGTGGATAAGGAAAATGAAGTACAAAAAAAAATCAGTGGAATATTATTGACTTTTAAAAAGAAACACTCCCTGCTAATTGACATAATATGGAGAAATGGGGCAAATGCTGTTCTAAGTCCAAACTGAGAAGAGAAAATGATGCATGGATTGACATATTTGTAGAATCTTTAAAAAATAAAGTCAAATTCATAGTAACAATGTTTAGTAATACCAGACCTGGATATTGGAGCAAAGAGAAGGGACTCACCCAAGACCACAAACTTTCCATCATAAAATGAATATGGCATGTGTGCACACACACACACACATGCACATAGATGCACACAGATGCACACACATACACACATGCTGGCACACACGTGCACATGCACACACTTGTACACACATGCACATACACACACATGAACATATATGCGCACATATACACACATGCACTCATGCACACACACAAGCAGACACGGGCATATGCACACAATGGTAGTAACTTTGTCATTCAGACTTTAAGTCCACATAAAAAAAGTTGCAGTTTCTTGAGGGCAAAAACAATCTATCAGAGGAGAACACTGTGTTTTGAAGACACACAGAAATTTTCTTCTTCACTTTTTTTATTTCTTTAATCTACACTTGTTAGTTAGCCTGATAATCATGTCTACATAGATGTCATAGTAAAAATTACCATTCATGCTACTGAAATGTAAACTATTTAAATGGCATATGTGTTAGCAGTTGGGGCCGGTAAAATGACATTTTATACCCTCAAAAAGTCTGTGTCAGTATCCTTTTTTCAGCTGAGTTTTTGCAGTTGATCTTTTATTAAAATATCAAGCAATTAGCAAAACAATATTTACTCTCTCCCTAAGCTTTAAAAGAATTAGCTCTGGCTTTGAAACCCACTGCAAGCCACAGACGGCAAGGATGTCGCATTTGGCATGTCAGGTGTGAAAACTGAGCACAAGAGGAGAGAATGAAAAGCAAGCGAGATTAGTCGGCAAGAGCTGAATGAGAGGAGAACGTGGGTGGGGACTGAACACTCAGCTACTTGCCACCTGACCAAAGCTCCTCAGAAACTCCTGAGTTCTCCACCTGACTCGGGGGACTCTATTCATCTCTTCTGCTTTTCCGATGTTTTTTCTTTCTGGAGAGCTGAAATTGTTCTTGGGCATGATTCTTTCTCACTGTTGCAATTATACAACATTTTCTTGTACTGCACCTGTACTTCCAAACCACGGATGGAGATCACATTCTTTTTCCCCCGGCATGCACAGAGAAGAACAAGGTAAAGTGGTCCTTCCCCGAGGGTGAGGAAACAGCTTCCTGTGGGGGATGGGGGGGTTCATAAGCACAGTCTTTCCTAGACAACAAATCCTCGATTATATTCCTTCCATTCTGTGTCTGCATCAGTCTCTGGGAATGGAGAATGAGGGAGAGACCTGGAGACCTCTGTGCTTGCACAGAAGCACGCATTTCTCATGATGAGGCTCTCTGTGTGTGTCCCTCTTTCTATATACACTCTTAAAGGATGAGATGATGGAAACCAGGGGATAACCTCAAACACAAACTGGTCTTTGAATCTCTAGATGCAGCATAGAAGTCCAGCACTTTCTCCCAATCCAGATGAAAAATTGACAATCTTCTGTTCTATACATATCTCAATGTTAACCAACAGACCCAACACAGCTGGGCCATTTCAAGTCTGCAAGGATTGCTGATAGTGCTTGCCCTGGCTCTATATGGGCCATTTGTGTGGAATAAAATAAGCACAAGCTGAGAATTGAGGAGAGGGCCCCCTCAGGGCTCTGTAACCCACAAATCACAACTAACTTCAGATCTAACTCTTTACGATTCTCTTATTTACTCCACGCGAGCCACTGATACAAATACCTCAGACGTGATGCTCTTTCCTCTTTCTAGTTGGATTACTGAGAAAATCTGAAGGTTTGTTTAGGGTCCATTCCTGAATTCTGACAAAGGCTGACTACGCAATTCAAACGTGGTTTCTGGGAGTGCTGTAATTTGAAATTCAAAAAGTCCATCTCATTCAGACTTTCTCAGTAAGCCAACCAGAAAGAGGAAAGTATTTTAAGAGCATCACGTTTGAGGTATTTGTGTCTGTTGCTAAATAAGTTTCCTTACCCGCATTAATGCTGCTTGTACTAGTGAGTTGTTTCCTCCTGTCTCAGCAAGGCTCTTTGAGTGGAGGACAGAGTTCCATTTCTGAGACTCATAGGACATGAGACTCAGTCAGGTTCATTTGTTCAGCATCATATAGTGCCTGCATGCCTGTATGAAGCTCTGCTCTCCAGTATCGCCTTGGGCCCTGTCCCCTGATCCTTTCCTCCTTTCTTGAAGCACTATGGGGATGCAGCCGAGCAAACTCTGGTGACTGGAGAGTCCTAGCAGAACGCCCTGAAGAAGAGCAGTCAAGACTGAGCTGGATTGTGATACAAACAACACTGCTTTGGGAACTGTGGGACAGAAGACATGATTCCGAGCATGGAATTTTCTAGAAACCAGAACTGCTTTAAAAATGCAGAAAGAGCACCAACTCTGGCCAGTTGAGAGGAATGTGAACACGATTATTATTGTGGCCACTGCCGCTTAATCAAATTTAGAAAGCAAGGAAAACTCAATACTGTCTGCTTCCAAGCCCAACACCATGTCCCTGCTCCTCTCTGAAAATGTCCCTTAAGCAGCAGATGGAGACCTCAAAGAAATAGCTCAGTTTTCCTGTCCCAAGTATTGGAGTAACAACCCTTCCGAGATTTTTTATTTTTTTCCCTGTCAAAGATTGGCTGGCCATCTTCATTTTCTTTTGTACCCTTTGTCCCTGCCACTCATTAGATGAAACGGGAACCTGGAGGTGGGAGGCTTTGTTTATTTCCCAGAGAAATCTTACAAACTCTCTCTGCAATAGTTTCAAAAACTGAGGTCTCTTTATTTTAGACTGATTGACTGGACCCAGACTAATACACTGTATCCTATTCGCTAACAACCTGTGTATTAAGGAAATCACTACCAAAGTCTAGAAGTCATACTCTCCGTTTAAAGGAGACATCAATGCCATGTTTCTGCAATCTACTGCTGAAGCACACATGTAAATAACCTCTTGTTAGCCTTTCCTCCCAGACGGCAGTCAGGCAAACACAGAATTTAAATCTAGTGTGCATAGTGAGTTTTGTGTGTTAAGGGGCTTCTCAAACTATAGCTTTACTATAAATAGTAAAAATCTCTCTGATGCGCTCTCTCTCTCTCTCTCTCTCTCTCTCTCTCTCT